>VWZE01001777.1:402143-433422 GCA_013396675.1 Eubucco bourcierii | reverse complement strand
CACAGCCTGCCCTGCATTCACCAGGAGGGTAACCTGATCATAAAAGGAGATCAGGTTGGTCAGGCAGGACCTGCCCTTCCTAAACCTATTCTGGCTGGTCCTGATCCCTTGGCCATCCTGTAGGTGCTTTGTGATGGCACTCAGGATGACCTGTTCCATAACCTTGCCTGGCACTGACGTCAGGCTGACAGGTCTGGAATTTCCTGGTTCTTCCTTCCAGCCCTTCTTGTGAATGGGCATCACATTGCCCAGCTTCCAGTCATTAGGGACCTTCTCCCGTGAGCCAGGACTGTTGATAAATGATGGAGAGCAGCTTGGCCAGCTCACCTGACAGCTCTCTCAGCACTCTAGGATAGATCACATCTGGTCCCATGAATTTGTGAGGATCCAAGTGGCTCAGTAAGTCACTTACTGCTTCCTTCTGGATTACAGGGGAACTACACTGGTCCCTGGCTCCATCTGCCAGTTCAGGAGGCCAGCTGTCCTGGAGACAACCTGTCCCACTATTGAAGATTGAGGCAAAGAAGGTGTTAAGTACCTCTGCCTTTTCCTCAACTTTTGTTACTATATTCCCCTCTACATCCACTAAAGAGTGGAGGTTGTCCTTTCCCCTTCTCTTGCCATTACTGTATTTATAGAAACATTCTTTATTCTCCTTTACAGCAGTGGCCACTCTAAGTTCTAAATGGGCTTTTGCCTGTAACTTTTTTTTTTTTTTTTCCTACAAGACCTAGCAATGACCTTAAACTCTTCCTGGGATACCTCCACTTTTTTCCGAAGGTGAAGTCTTGACCAGGGAATTTTCTTGACTATTGAACTGCCTGGACAGACAGGATATTTGTTAATCATAGAAATTTTTTGCTTGGAACACAAGTTGAAGTTCAGCAAGTCCAACCATTAACCTAGCACTGACAGGTCACCACTAAACCATATCCCTCAGTACCACATCTATATGCCTTTTAAATACTTTCAGGGATGATGACTTGATCACTTTGCTGTGCAGCTTCTCCCAAAGCCACACAACCCTTTCAGTGAAGAAATTTTTATAATATCCAGCCTAAACCTCCCTTGGCACAACTTGAGCGTATTTCCTTTTATTCTGTCATTTCTTACTTGGGAGGAGAGACCAACATCCACCTCATTATGATCTCTTCTAAGTTTTAGAGTGCTAAGTTCTCCATTAAGTCTCCTTTTCTCCAGGCTAAACAAACCCGGTTTCCTCAGCTGCTCTTCGTAAGACTCGTGCACTAGAACCCTGACACCTAATGCTATAGGAAAGTACATCAAGTGTGTTTTCCATTGCTACATATATCTCAGTCTTGGTCTCCAGCTTTTCTGATGTTTGAATGCTTTGGTTTTGCACAGTTGCTTTTAAAAAATGAGGCTAGTACCAATTGGCACTTTCTCCTTAAGAAGCTGGTTTACATATCACAAAGAAGCTGTGAGTCTGAGCTAGTACTTGGTGGTTTTACCTTGCAAGCGCAAAATGGCAAAGAAAATTTTTGCACAGAACATAATGTTGTAGTTCAAAAGAAAGGAATTAAACTGTATGAAGTCTTAGTGTGATGTCTACATGTTCAGTGTAGAAAGAGAGACCTGAAATGATTTTTCGGTGCCCTATCAAAAACTAAACCTCTCAGCTTATTGAAATACCTTAGTGTAAGGTATCATATGACATATAGTCATCAGGTCATATGATGAACAGCAGGCTTCCAGTACACTGATGTCATGTCATATGTAGGGGAGCTGCTGGTGGGGTAAGAGCTATGTCTATTGCCCAGGAAATGTCCTTTCCACTGTTTCTGGGTGTCTCCCCATTCCCACACCCTGACAGAATGGAACAAAAGAGGCTTTTTCCTTCCAGGATCACACACATCAGGTGCAGGCCTGAACCAAAAAAAAAAAAGTGAGCGCAGCGATGAAGCTGATAGCGTGAGTGCATGAGGTGAATGACTCCTAGTGCTTGCAGCATGAGAATGAACAGGTCTGCTGAGCTCTGGGTTAGATGAGGCTTAATACTCTGCCCAGCACTTTACCAAAGATTTGGTGACAGTCCTACCTTCCAACCCCTACCATTGTGTGATTTTTAAAAGGATACCATTTTTTTTCTCCAAAGATGAGAAAGTTCAGTTAAGTGGAGTGATAATTAATGATCAGGTGCTTGGCTAGTGCATCTTCATGTGGTTTCAACAAACACTTCATTCAAAAAAGCATACTGAAACTTGGTTCTGAAGTATCTCAAATGATGACAGTTGCACGACTGCTTATGCTGTACCACACCAGAATGCTGTGATGTGTTATTTTGACTTTATACTGAATTATGCTGGTCCTCCTTTATGCTTAACACAGCTTTTGAAATACACAAAGCTATTTTCTGATTTTGATAGTTACATCCTTAACAGATACTACAGAGTCTAAGAATGGAATGCATCTGAAAAAAAAAATCAGTTGTTAGTGTTGACAGAACTTAATGTATCAAACAAGGCTTTTTCTTCTGGCAATATAAGTAATAAGATGTTGTGACCAATAAAGTCATAGAATCCTAGAAAAAAAAAAGTTGCTAAGTTTTCAACCATTTTACCTAAACACACTGATTTTAATTCCTGACCAAAGTCAGTGATGGAAAGTTGGTATGTTCTTCCCTGGAGGATAAAGGAACCCTGAATACAAATGCTGCAACACCTGAAAAAGATGATTTTTCACTTGTTGCATTAAAAGGAGCTTCAGCGAAGTTAGGACACTCTATGCTGTTTGATTTTAACGGGCATCCCTAGATACAAATGAATGGGAAAGAGTGCTCAAGTATTTCTTCATCTACAGAGGGAAACATTTCAATTCCTTGCAGCTTCTGGGAATAATGTAACTTGTGAAGAACACTACATTTACATCCATACTGCTACTAAGAAAGAGAAAAGTTAGAATATGCAATCTTTTCTCCACTATCAGCCTTCTCTTTTTAGCAGTAAGACCTTCTTATGATGTTAGTAGGCTCCTGGAATATTATTAAACTGATAAAGCTTCATACAGGCAGTATAAGGACAGCAGAAATGTTCCTGTAGCTTCCCTCTCTCTGTCCAAACTAGGCCAAAATGTCTGGAAGTTGGAACAAGAACAGACAAGTATCTCCCAATCATAAAAATTGAAATATATGTTAGGTGTGCTTTGTAAACAGCATCTTAATTTTAGGGTTAACCTGCTTCACAAACAGATGAAATTCTAATAGGGTTTTCAGTAATTATTTGGAATGCAGTAAGCAATGAAAAAAAGACATTTAATGAGTGGCAATGTATTTTCCTAGGCAGCTTGAAAACTGACACAGTGTTTGCAGAAACATTTAGGTATGGGATTTATTGTTATTATTTTTTTGTTTGTTTGAGTTTTTTTACAAAACATGGATCTGGATTTTGTAACCTGAAGAATACATTTAACATTTACTCTGAGCTTGGTTTACTTGGGGTAGACTTCATATTCACCAAACAGTATTTCATGTATTCTCACTAGAGAATAAATACAATTCTTTTTTCCTCTGCCCAATTTCCTAGAGACATGTCTGTTAAAGGAAATGAAATTATCACAGTATTTCCAGTTATAAAGCACTTTTAAAATTTTTGTGTGAGGTTATTTGGTTTAATTTGTTCCATTGTGGAATGTGGCATATCACTAAGGTATTTCTAAGTATTAAATTACTGTGCCATACCTTTTTTTTTCCCCACATGCTTTGTTCTGTAAAATTATTTGATGTTTGCTTTTTCCCACCTGTAATTTACATTTGGCTAGTCTCAGAAATTTAAAAAACAAAATGACAGATAACTTATTTCTGAAATTTCTTATTCAGTGCCATAGGAACTCTCCTGATTATATTGATACATATTGACTTCTTCAATTGTTCTGACAAATCTGCTTCTTCAAGGAAGTTTTCCATTCCTCTATTTCTCTGTCTTCCAGGCTAGAGAGACAGGCTAAATTTACTCTAGGTGCTAATAAAGATAGACTTAAGTAATCTGATGAAACTCCAGTTTGCTCTGGGTTGCTAAACTCAAGAGAAGGATCCAAAAGTGGCACCTCTCTGTTGAAGACCCTAAGAAGGACCTGGGGGTACTCTTTGACAGTCAAATGAACATGAGTCAGCATTGTGCCCAGGTGGCCAAGAAAGCCAGTGGCATCCTGGCTTGTATTAGAAACACTGCAGCCAGCAGGAACAGGGAGGTGATCGTCCCCGTCAGCACTGATGAGGCCACACCTCAAGTATTGTGTTCAGTTCTGGGCCCCACACTACAAGAGGGACATTGAGGTGGTGGAGCATGTCCAGATAAGGGCCTGGAACACATTACCTAGAAGGAGCATCTGAGGGAGCTGAGGTTGTTCAGTCTGGAGAAGAGAAGGCTCTTTACAACTACCTGAAGGGAGATTGGAACAAGGAGGGAGACAGCCTCTTCTTGGTGTCAAGCTACAGGACTAGGGAAAATCATTAGAGGCTGCACAAGGGGAGGTTTAGGCTGCATATTAGGAAATATTTCTTCAGTGAAAGGGTTTTCAACCATTGGAATGATCTGTCCCATGCAGTGGTGGAGTCTCTGTCCCCAGAGGTGTTTAAGTGGTGTGTGGACCTGGCGCTCAGGGACATGGTAATTCAGTGCTGGGTCAAGGGTTGGATTGGATGACCTGTTCCAACTGGATGTGTTCAGTGGTTCTGTGAGTCAATGTCTTCTATCTCAGTTGGCAGCATTTTGCATGCGTAGCCATATAGTAGTGGTGGAAGAAAACTGTCTTACTTTGCCCCTATCCTGGCTTTCAGCCAAAACTATGGGATTTTAATCCCATGAAACATCAGATGTAACAGGAGGTTCTTGCATTAAAGTATGTATAAGGTTGTTTGATAAACAGTGGTTTACTGAGGTGCCTTATTTTACTGTAAGAAGTACTGTAAATCAGATAATGTATAATGTAGTATATTTTCAAAACCACAAATACTGTAGTATGAAACTCAGTTATTGAAGATACTAGATGTCATATTTTGCATGTTAGAAATTGATATCAGTGCCTTCTAGGCAAAATTCTGTTCTAACCACTACATACATTATAGCTTGTTTCTTGTGATTAGGAATCAAGCAAATTATGTCAGTGGTTTCCCTTGGTAAATTATGGGAAGATGCACACTACTGAATTTGTTAATAACTGAAGCAAAAAGGAGCAGCAACAAGATAACTGTCTGTAAAAGAAACACCATTCTGAACCACAGTTAAGCGGGTATGCAATCAAAAAGAACTGGAAACTGTAACTTTAAACATCTCTAGGCTCATTTCTTGTATGTACGCTTGCAGAAAAAGAAAAATAATAAGGGACTTGATGTCAGTAATTAATGGAGAAAGTCTTCCAATTTGTTGTTTGAACCAGTCAAAGATGATAGGTTTATGACCATATTAATAACAAAGTACAGGAAAATGTATCTCAGATGCTATTAAGAGACTGAATTAGTAAAACAACCCTCTGTTTATTACATTTTTTCTCCTTATACCATCTTGGAGATGGCAAGCTCTCAACTTCAGTTTTGTCTTGTAGGTCTGTACAAGAAAACCTCTAGTCTTCTTTGTTGATTTTGTCGAATTTCATGCTTGTATCACCAGTTTGGTGTTTTTGGAAAGGTACAGATATAGTCTTTACAACAGTTTTTAAACACATGCAAAAATGTCATTTCAAATCCTTTTAAAGAAAGTTACCTACAGGAGATAATCCAATAAACAGCATATACATATAATTTAAAGTAGCATGGAAACTTTTATCTGCTAACATGCCCTAATCTGAAAGTTTTTTTTTTTTAAAAAAAAAAATTCTTTTGGGTTCTGCCAGTATTCTTTTGCTTAGCTAATACATAGTTGATAGACAGAAACAAGCACTTTTCACAGTAAGTGAAAACAGATGCATTACTTAAGAAAGGAATGCAGCTCTTGATTCAGAGTCATCTCTTGTGTACTTCAAAATCCAACATCGTACGATATAATTGTACATATTTTAATGATAGCATGGTAGAGTATCTTTTTGTATTTAAGAAGTTCCATGCAAGCAAGACAATAATTACGGTCTTTGAGTGGTAACTGCTCATCAAAAATTAGAAGCATTCATTCCCATCTTAAAATATTTGATTTTGTTGTCCTTATGGAAGAAACACATTTCAAAGTGACAGAGGGTTTGCAGATTCCAAGTTATCACAACAAACAAATCTCAGTTCAGAATATCTGAAGATAATTGCATCTCATCCACTAAAGTGTCCCCTCCTAGTCTGCTGGGATAGTTCAGGATAAAGTTCTGGTCTTAGGTTTAAATGTTGACTCCTAGCACAGACTTCCATTTTCTAGTCTTTTGATCTGCTGAAAAAAAATGAAAATAAATTACTTATAGTCTATTTTCTATGAACAATTTGATCATATATTGTTTTCAGCCATTGTTTTTAGGCAAGCCTAAGAAAATATGACCTGTTTCTTTTATGTTTTTCCTTTGCATAGAGTCATAGATTCTAGTTTATGTACTAAGAAGTCAATTCAAGTGAACATTCAGTTATTTTAATGTCTTAATATCTGAAAAAAATGCAGTTCCTTGAGTAGAAATGTCATGATCCAAATGGTAAAGGTGCCATTAATTCAGACAGAGATTTGTTTAATTGTGGAACTTAAGGGAATTGCTTGTTTTCTAGGAATATTTGAAAACTTGATGTTGTTTTTCTATTTAAAAAATTCAAAGTATAATACCCAACATACATGTTGATGGTTGGACTTAATCTTAGAGGTCTTTTCCAACCAAAATGAATCTGATTCTATGTCTGCATTTAAAATTTCCAGTCTTGTATCTCAGCGGTACACCAATCTGCTACTCTGAAATTAATCAAAAATCTTATTACTGAGGGGTTTGTTCTCCTTGCCCACATGTGCATTGGAAAAAATCTTGCACTCCAATCTACAAATTGATCCCAAGGTAGGGAAACTCAAAGAAGAAAGTATTGCTGCACAACTGATCTAGTGTTTTGGCCTTGGCTCCACAGCATGATGGCTTTCTGATTTACCACTACACACAGGATTAGGTGGAATAGCAGTCTGTTCTAGTATGTCATCTGAACACTTCAGCATAATCTGCTTTTGAAAAGACGATCTCCAATGTTATGTATGGTACATACAGCAGTGGCAATAAGGCATTGAACCAGTTCAGACCAAAAATTGTGTTTTCATGAAGCACCAATTTGGAGCAATTGTAAAACAAACAGAGTCTTCTGCTGTCTATGCAGGAGCAGATCAAAAAAGAACCTGAGCTGACATAACTCAGTTTCTTTCCATTGTGTTTGTCCATTAACCAGATGAAGCGCACACTTCCCATGCTGGTCCATTCATACAGCCTAGTGTTCATTCAGAAACAGAACGTTTCCTTTAGTTGATGGATTAAAGGCAGGATGGGGGGAGGAGTGTAAAAATCTTTTGGGATGTACAATACTTCAGGAACAATGTTTAAGGTTAGTTCACACTACGAGTTTGAAATGTATGGTTTTTACACAACTCCAAACCGAAAGTTATTGCCTCTTAAATGTGCAAAAGTAACCTTTTATAAAAACAAGACCTAAAGCAGGTTTTTTTATGCAACTGCTGGGAAGTTAATGTCAGGTTATTTTTAAAATCAATCTTACAATACACTTTCAATGCAGTGTGCAAACTAGACTAACAACTCTTTGCCTTGCCTTGCTTTGACTTAGCTGGCAATTTTGGCAAATTGAAATACAAAACCAGGAATGTATATTAGTGACCTTAAAAAAAAAAAAATCAGCAAGTAAACTCTGTAAGCAACTTTAAAGGTTATTGTTTGCTTTTCATCTTCACTTGGAGACCAGGTGTCCCAGCAAAGCGTATCTGAGGAAAAGCTACTTTTGTTGGAGACTCTTTGTGAACAAAACAGATGACATAAAGAGCAGGTGTTAAAATAGTGAAAAAGGCAAAGAGCAGTTAGTTTACAGGATGTTTAGTTATTGAACACATACCAAAAAAAAAAAAAAAAAAACCCAAAAAAAAACCAACCAACAAAACAGGGTATTCTAAAGCATCTTATTTGGAAATCTTTGCTCAAATACAAGAAATATCTGTCTTGTGAAACAGATTTTGCTTTTCGATCCCCCAAAGGATGGATCAGATATACTTAACCTATTCCTCTTGTAACTCATTTCCCAGGGACTAACAGGAAAAAAAGCATAGTTTTTACTAAATAAGGATGCTGGAATTTGCTTTCTGGTGTCTGTTTACCTGATGCCACTTACCATGCTGTGTTTGCCTACTTAAGTGGCATTTAGCAGTGAAGTCTTGTGTGTGATTTTGCTATTTATGTCAGGAAATTGCTTAGCAGCTGAGGAGATTAGACTGTTTTACTTTGTGTGTTTCTCATCCTGCATTGCACTCCTGTTGGTGTTGGTCTTAACATGACAATAGTGAGCATTGTAAATTAATAAGTAGAAAGATAAGTAAATACCTGGAGAGAAGTATGTTTATCTGTAAGATTTAAAAAACAAAAGCTATTGAACTGACATTTTTTGGGTGTCTAAATTAAGCACCCTAAACCCATAAAAGCAGATTGTGAAGCCCACACTTCAACCTTCAAATGTACACATTCTGGATTTAAGCTTCAAGGTTTATTTTCAGGTAGATGAAAGTACTGTGCTTTCTGCTTTTAAGTGTGACTTCTTTTTCCTACACATACTCATTTGCCAGCAGCTTTCTGTGTTTATATCATGCTAGTTCTACAAGTTTGTAATTGATGAGGGAAGTGAACCCCAATACAAATTGTTTCACTGTCATGCAAGAAGTGACTACTTATTGTAGAGAATTGTTGAATTCTCTCAATTTGCAGCAAAAATTTCTTCCATCATGAAAGACCCCTTTATGACATCACTGGAACACTTGGGGACAGTATGTCAACTACCCAGTTAAGTCCTCAAAATATTTATTGCTTAGAAGACAGGCTTCTTGTTATGAAACAAATACGCTTATATATACTATGCAATTAAACTGTACTATCACATTTTTAGGCACTAGGTTTGTTAAAATCTATTGAAGCATATAGCACTTAGAATCTAATTACTTTCTTTTAAAATGTGGAATACTGATTAGGTTTATTCTCCAGTAATATTAAGAATATATGCAGCATGCAGTTTTTTTCCTGCTCTTTCAGGTATCGTTTAACAAGTGGTGCCACTTTGGCAATAAACATGCCATTTGCCCTTGGCTGCAGTGGAGCACATAGCATCATGTTTAATAGTTTATATTTTTATATGCATTATGTTTATATAGTTTAATGCACATAGCATTAAAGGAAGCTATGTGGCATCTGCAACACCTTTTCCAGAGTATTTTCCCCTTGAATGTGGTGTATTTGAGTGGAAATGTTACAGGATGCAAAGGATATCCGCTAATGAACTTTCTTGAAATTCTATCACTTCACTAGGCTAATTGCACTACAAGCCAGACCTGCAATCTTTGCTTAGAATTACAGTTTTTCATCAGTGGAGCTTTTTCTACATGTAGTAGTAATTTCTACATGCAAGTTTTAAAATCACTTTTCAAATAACATTTTTCTAACATGCCTGGGATAAAGGTAGATTCTGTACTCTTTAAACAGATAAAGTAGCCCTTGTCAGTCAGTTATGAATTAGTAGGTGATTCATGTCAGAGGTTTTAGACACTCACAGTCTGTCTGCATGTGCAACTTTGTCCAAGCAACTCAAAAGCAGTGACAAACTTTAAGGAACAAGCTCTGCAGGACAGTGCAGTTCCTTGTTCCTTTCTAATAGTAAAATTCTGTTCTCAGACCTCAAAACAACTTTTTGACTGGAGGGTAATACAGAAATTTAGTGTAGCTAATGCATTTTATGCGTTTAGAAAGTGATGGAAGATTCAGAAGAAAAAAAGAAAAAAAGATGTAATGAAGTAGATAACGGGATGTTGCAAACAAGTCTTTTAGAACAGAAATCATATTGTCCTACCTTCATTAGCCACTGAGTGTTGTTTTCCATGATGTTTTCAAGTAGCTGCAGTCTTTGAACTGAATCATCATAGTCTAAAGGTGCGTCCCTTTGCACTGCGTTGGACACGTAAGAAGTAGAAGATCGGCAGTTGTCCGTCTCGGGTAAAAGAAAGGTATAACTGCATGACCCATGCTGAACCTGGTACTGCTTCTTGCCGATCGTCTCCATACTCCTACTGAAGGAGTTGTATCCTGAAGCTAAGAAAATCCCGCAGCCCCAGAAGAAGTAGGCAGTCAACGGCATTTTAACTCCGGCTGTTGGTACCGACGAGCCGAGCGAGCTGCAGGCACTGGCGAGAGGGGCGCGGAGCGGGCTAACCTGCGCTGAGCGGCCGCGCTGGTGCCATGTGCCGCCCGCGGCAGGGCGGGCTGGGCTTTTTCACTGTCCCGCTCACAAGCTGGAAGCGCGCCGGCTCCTGTCCCGCCGCCCTGCCCCGAGCTGTCAGATGCGGAGAGCACCAATAGCCCCCGAGAAGCTTTCCCTCCGTGCCCGTGCCAAGGAGTCAGGGCTCCGGTACCCGAATCAATCACTTCTCTTCCCTTATATGATAAGTTGATAAGAGCAGGCAGACATGTGGAGCGGAGCTGCTCCTCCCTCCCAGCCTCGCCAGTGCCTTCCTGCAGCCTGGGGGAGGGGGGGAGAGGAGAGAGTGCGCGGCCTGGTGCGGAGCTGCGCGGAGCGGCACGGAGAGGGAATCCGCTGGAGGAACCGGCAGCAACAGGACCCCTGCGAACTCCTGTAGCACGGCTCTAATTAGGGGTTTCCTAGACAGAGCAATCAGTTCTGGTAGCCTCCAACTATGCTTGTAAATTATTTGTGGTGGTAATAACTTTTAAACACTGTACAAAAACCAAAACCAACCAACCAACCAAAAAACCCAAAAAAACCAAATCCAATAGTTCCAGGCTTGCTTAGTCTTCTTAAAGACTTTTTCTTTTCTTCAAATGCGCTGAACCAAGATGTGGTTTCATTTGTGCTTAGTGCTTTGTGTAATTCCAGAGAAAGCCACTGTCCTCAACATACAAAGGCAGGCTTGGGCACATCCTTGTAAAAAGAATCAGAGAGACGTTTTAATTAAAAATTTTCAGTTGAACACAGACCTTGTATTTTACTGAATCTCAGATAGATACTCATTTTTAGTCAGGGCTTTCAAAAGCTAAGTGTTTTCAAGCATTTTAAATTTTTTTCTACTATATATATATATATATATATATATATATATACACATAAGATTTTTTTTTTTTACTGTATTGAATGGGTAACTTTGGAAGTGCTAACATTAACACGAGTTCCAAATCACAAGTCAGCAGGGACTGGAAGAGGAATAACTGTCCAGACATAGAGGCAGCAAAGCATACCTCAGGCAGTGTCATGGCTGAAGAGATGTTACCCTACCAGCTGCCCCTAACCCAATTCTGAGCCTTGGATATACCAATAAAAGGTGAATGAATCTCTAATAAAGTATTTCAAATTTATATATAAAAACAAAAAGAAGCTTCCCTCTTCTTCCCACTCCCACGTGCTCTGCAATGATCAGTGATCTCAAAAAAGCAGGTAATTACTAACCAGCTCACCAGATCCAGGGAAAGGGTCGATTCCAGTGAAATTTTGGATACGTTTATTTCTCTGTTTTAAAAAGTGTCTTCTTATAACCAACACGATAGGATACTGACCCCTGAATACAAACTGCCTGAGAGTTTTACTTGGTCTGGATCTGGAAGCTATAGATTTTTCTTAATTAAAATAAACAAAGGGAATGTCAAACTAGCATGAATTACAGACCAGAGTTTCACTTACATGAGGAAAATCCCAGCTTGCCTTGGGATTTCTTAGGACAAACTTTCTTACACAACTTGCTGTATTTCATATTACAGTGTATTAACGTGGCTTTTTCTTTTCAAAGCTTGGAAGTTGTGTTCAGGGATTGTCAAAAATAGTTGTAACAACTAAAATACATGCCTCACATTGTTGGAAGCTGTTGGGATTTCTTTACGTACTACATAGTTACCTCTAAAGGAAAACCTCTAGAATTCAATTCTGGAGACTTCCAGAAAAGGTTCCAATTATACTTGGACTGTGACCTTTACCCTGTGGAGTGTTCATCTGCCAGTTTTCATCCTTCCAAGCAGAGGAAATAGAGGAATATGCCTGGAACTTGGGATACAGTCAAGATTATTTTCTACAAAGTGTACATATTTGGAGGGTTTGGCGTATAAATTAGCCATTTTCTATCCCTTCAACTTTGTATTGCAATAGCAAAGCAAATTAATGTGACAGCTGCCTGCATCGTTAACAAACTTTGAAAAGCTTTTTGTATACTGCTTTCTACATTCTAGCACATTGAAGTCTTTGAAAAAAATGTTTAATTCTATGTGAGTAACAGTCTATTGCAAGGTACTTGAGAAACCTGCTATTATCCAATGAAGGCAGCACGTAGAATTAGCCTTCTACACCAGACTCGGTGAAGCATTTCTAGATACCTCACCAGACATTCAAATTATTTCGTGTTATCAGAGTGTTTTAATTAATTTGCTAAGGTAAATGAGAATTTCCTATTATGGCTTGTACTTGTCCTTAAATTGATCTGTTGTCTGCTTTTCCCTCTCATGGCTAGTTGAAAATGTAGAGGGCCTTTATTGGAGCAGCGCTGAAAATAAGATTGCTCCAGACCTGAAAGTACCTGTCACCTAATGAGGAAGAGCTGGAGGGTAACCTTATTTTCTCTGATACTTTAATGGGGTTTCCAAATCTTTTTATTAGATATTAAAGGTAGAGATGAGACTGACTATAATGTGGACTTTTAGTAGTTTTCTTTTTAATTATTAGACCTCTACTCAAGGAACTGTATAAAGATGAGATTTAAGGAATGCTGAGAATTCATTAGACTGATTCTCCATGAGAGGCCTGATTAAATCAGTAGTTTCTGAACTACTGTGAAGCTTGCCATCTATATGCCACACTAGTGAGTCAGCCAGCAGAACCTGGCAGCTCAGTTTTGCTGGATTTTTGAGAAGAGATTAGTGTCTCTAATGGTTTCAGCTGAAGTCAGTTTTCCTTTAGGAAAGGCCCATACATGACACGGGGAGGCCCTTGAGCTGTAATAGGTCGAGGAGCAAAACTGAACTTGGAGGATGCCTAACAGGGCTTGCTGTATCTTGGACCTCCACTAGGGAGAACTGTGGTTGTATGAATACTGAAAAGAGAAACTAGTTCATCTTTTACTGATTTTTGGATGAGTTTGGGGGTTTTGTGAGGGGTTTTGTTGTTTTGTTTTGTTTTTAATGCATGAATGAATGAGTGGCCAGTTGCTATGGCAGCTGTCGGCTGTTCAGGGAAAAGGTATGGGGAGTGCTGCTGCTACTCTGGGAAGTGACAATAGAAGACCCTAACCAGCATAGCAGGCACCACCAGAGAGCTACTCTGATGGGCATCTAGCTCATGGATAAGCAGCCTGAAGTTTCCCATAGTAATGTTTTGCTCATATTTTCATTGATACCTCCAGGCTGTAGCAGCAATAACTGAAATGCAGCCCCCAGCAGGCACACATAACTGAGGGAGGATTTTGGTCTTTTCCCATCCGAGTCCAATGAACTCATACTGCTTTAACAAAGTGCTTTCTCCCACTGCCCAAGAAAGTTAGCGAACATTCATGTTGCCAACAAAATAAATATACATCCCTTTAACCCTTCACTACAGGATAGTGCCGTATTTGGTGAGTCTTTTGGAGCATTTGATTGTGATCCTTCACCCTCTTTATTCCTTTGGGAGCAGCTTTCCCAGCTGTTGAAAGAGGAAGTGGTCTTCTCTGCCTCCCCAGGGAGTCAAAGCCAGTCAGAGTTCAGGGGGAAAGAAAGTAGTAAGAGCTAAATTTAGAAAAGTGGTGTGAAAAATAAGGCAAGTTAAATACATTTTTGTCCTTGAAAACTGAGGAGGAGGAGGAAGGAAGATGCCTGAATACAGCCGTTTTACTGAGCCTCAGAGGCATAATAACAAGTCTGCTTATGGGGCAAGGCTTATTCCAGAAAAGCTGAATGACAGAGAAGATCTGTCTCACATCAGTTATGTGAAGGAATATCCCATTGTTAGATATGTTAAAGTAGAAAGGAATGTAAATAATTTTGCATGGAATCTTACATATGCCAGTATGAAATTTAGCAAAAAGTAAATCAGCCCAGTTGCTTCCTCTGTATGTTTTTTTTTTTCACATTTTTTGCTCTCTTCATGTTTTTGTTTTTCTACTCTTGATATGGAGTGTTACATTTATTCTCCAAACTAAAATATAGCTGCTTAGTCTGTGATTTCCTGCTTGTTTTATAGCTCAGTGTGTATAGTATTTGACATAAAATAGCAAATAGTGGCTTGGCATATTTAAAGATCTTTCCCTTTTTAGAGAGAAGATACCCACTCTACAGAACTCACCTTACAAGAAGAACTGAAGTGTATATTTTGTCAAAACTAAACATTTAAAACGTTTTGCCAGATGTGTTGCAGGCAATTTCCTTTCCTGGGAAACAGTAAATTCCCTTACTCAGCCAATCCTGCTTTTATTCCATACAGCATCTGACTAAGCTGCTTTGAGAGAGATGCCTGAATACCACTAACATTATCTTTCTAATTACCATTTTAGTTGCAGCTGCACAGCTTCTGTTTGACAGGCAAATATAGAGATCTTGTGAGATCTCTGATATAGAAGGAAACATAACATTTTTTTGAGGTAATAGAAGAAAAAGTCGAGTTGGCTTTAGTCTGCTATCTGCAGACTTTGCCACCTAAAACTTTCAAGATGTTGACATAGTAGATAAGCAAGTTCTCATTTCAGCAGTTTTTTTGTTTTAGCAAGGGAAAAGTACATAATGATATATGTGCAAAATAAAGGCAGAACAATGTAAACAAGTGGGTTTTGGTGGTGCATTCTTAGAGGGATATTTGATCTACATATGTAAGTGAAAATGCTGTACTGGGAGAATATGTGAGGATATTCAAAATCAAATCTGAGATGAAAAGTTATCTGAAATTTGGAAGAAATCAATTAGGTATTTTACATATTCCTGGTATTTACATTCCTCACATTTTGACACTCAATGTTAAGGGCACACTTTTGGTTCCTGGTACTTTAACATTAGTTTATGGTAGTTGCATTTGCTGGCTTCAAAATATTTTCTTTCATTTGGAGTATTTTAGGATGTTTCTCAGGAAGAAATGTCAACAAGGACAAGACTCATGAACTCATAACTTAAAAAACAGGGAACAGGATCTTGGACTCTACTAGATTTTCAGTCTGCTGAAAATCTTATCTGTTTTTAGATCTTATACTCTATTTGAAAGAGAAGAGTGCCAGATTTTTGTGTTGTGGTAAGCCAAAAAGAACTGTTTTCATCCAGACCCACAGTTCAGTTCTTTACCACTTCTAAAACTAGCAGCAATATTTTACACACACCCCACTTGCCTATTATGCTTTTTATTCAGTATGAATTTCTCCAGCTCTCCATCTCACCAGTCTGTTATGATTTCTTTAACAAAATCTTACAGCTCCCCTCACTTTCTCAGCTTCCACTTATTTCTAATCACACAGAACATCTGGTGTAACATCATAGTTGTCTTTCTGTTCCACTCTTAGGCTCCCTCATGGCTCTTTTGAATGCCATGCCTTTCCTTTCAAGGGAGGGTGTTTACTCATTAATTCAGATATAGTATTTTTGCCAAAGGGACAAGAAGTCAATAATCTGATCCATGGAAAATTTCAGTTACCACCGTCTCGGTGACTCAGTCTGTTTGCTTCCACCTTGCCTTCCATCCAGTCCATCATTGCAGCACACGATACTTTTAGATGTCACATTACTGGAAGCAGATCACAGGATCACCGGATGTTAGGAGTTGGAAGGGACCTCTGCAGATCATCAAGTCCAACCCTCCTGACAGAGCAGGACCATAAAATCTAGGTCAGGTTGCACAGGAATGCATCCAGTGCACTGTGCTCAGTGCTCTGTGACCCTTACAGTAAAGTTCTTCCTCATGTTGAGGTGGAACTTGCTGTACATGCATACATGTGTATGTAGTTCATACCCGTTACCCCTTGTCCTAACACAGACTGCAACTGAGAAGAGTTTGTCCCCTCCCTCTTGACCCTCAGATATTTATAAATATTGATCACATCTCCTCTAAGTCTTCTCTTCACCAGCCCCAGGTCCCTTAGCCTCTCCTCATAGGGCAGTTCTCCAGTTCCTTCATCATTCTTGTAGCCCTCTGTTGGACTCTTTCAAGTAGATCCTTGTCCCTTCTGGATAGGGGTGCTCCAGGGTGAACACAATATTCCAGGTGAGGTCTCACCAGAACAGAGTAGAGGGGGAGGAGAACCTGCCACAATCTGCTAGCCACACTCCTCTTAATGCACTCCAAGATCCCATTTGCCTTCTGGGCCACAAGGGCACATTGCTGTCCTGTGGGTACTTTGTTGTCCACCAGGACTCCCAGGTCCTCCGTCGGGCTGCTTTTCAGCAGATCACATCCCAGCTTGTACACAATGTGACCAAAACCAGACTTTTTATCTACCCTTTGAAAAGCTTTCATGCTAGCCCCTTTTTTGCCATTAGTACTGCCTCAGACTTTCAGTGCATTTAAATGTATAACCTACAAGTTACGTTTACCTCTCTTTGTTCCTTTGGCATTTTATTCTCTACTTTTTTTGATACTGTGTTTTCATTAATATCTCTAAAACTCCTATGTTGATCCTCATCATCTACACACTGAATTTTTTTACATATTCTGTCTGGCTTGTCCATGACTTTTGAAATGGGACTCACTTATTAAACTTATTATATTTGTTCTGCCTTTCTCAATAATGTTGCTCAAGTTTTGCCATCTAAGTACTTCTATAGTGATTTCCTTTATCAATCAAAATTTTCAAGGATTACCTAAAATAGAATGCAGAAATATCTATAAAGTTCTAATCTATACAAGTAATGTAGGCAGCTGTCTAAAATTCTCACAGTGCATTAATAAAATTGTCATTTGTAGGACAGGTGGTGGTTTCTTTCACTGTAAGCATTTTTTCATGGCATTTTTTAATCTCTGAAAGATGAATCATCCACATACAGAAGTGAGTCCCAGGATAATGAACATTTTATATATTGTTTGGCTATAGCATCCAAAGTCTGTGCTTATTCTCTTCAGAGTTACATAATGACAGCAAACTTTAGCTGGTAATAAGTATGATTTTGTGTTAAATGCACGTAGCATGAGTTCATTATTAACATGTAAATTACAACTAATGGTAAAGATCTTGTAATCTGACTATTGAAATGTCTTGGACATTGTTAAGGGATGTGTTTGTCTCAGTCCCATACTGGGCAAAACATGATACACCACTTGTTTAAGCAGGTTGCCATCAGCTTGAAACCAAACGAAGTAACTTGCTTGCATTTTAATGTGTGGCAACTAGCTCTAGTAAGGCCTTCAAAAGCTAGTTCTAAAAAATGGTTTCCATAGCACATGCATATTTACTTATTATTGAATTGCATGTGCAAAAAAGATTAACAGATATTCTTACCCTCTATATCCTCACTGCTGTTTATATGCTTTGTGAAGAATGTCTTTTTAATTGTGATTTTGTGCATTTGGACAATTTAAACCCGAAACCTTTATGTAAGCTTTTGACTTTAGCTGTATTATGTGAATATTGTATTATGTTGATGTGAAAAGGCAGCAGACAGTGAAAGAATCCAGAAGGCTTTTGGAAAATGAGAAATCTGCCTTTCTGACATCCAAAAGAAAAATGCATGTGCCGTCTGTTTAAAGGAATGTATTTTTTTAAATGTCTAAGCAGTTGACAGTAATCTAGCCTTACAAATCACCCCAGTCCCTCTGAGTTAAACCCTTCCTCTTGTGAGCAGTCATCCAGCTTAGCGGAAGGCTCTCTCATCTGGTAATAGCACACTTATTTGATAATAACAGCATGTCATACTTCCGAAGAGCATGCTCAAGTGAAGAATCTGAATTCAAAGATAAACTGATGTCAAAGAGAGAATGAAAAGGAAGTGAGAAACTGTGTAAGAGGAATAAACAAAGCTTTCAGAGAGAGAGAGGACATTTATGGCAACAGTAAGGTACCTAGTTCCTGACATCTGTTTCCCTCAAGAAAAAAAATACAGCACAGACACTAACCTTTTTTATGGAGAGTGCAAGAAAAATATCTACAGCATATTTTCATATATTCATATTTGTTGAACTGTATTATAGATGTGTAATTTGAAGAGAACAGAGCCACTGAAACCTATTTTTGCACTCCACAAAGATAAGACTTCAAGTTTTTTCATTACTAATAAATACAGTTCAGTAATAGTTCTCAAAAATACTGCCTCTGCCCTCTTGCTGATTCTGCCACAAAAACTGGGCATTGTTTTAATCATTGATCTTGCTGAAGTACAGGAAGGAACTAAACTAGTTTTTTTTCCCTGGTTAGTGAGGCATCAGAACCTGTAATGAGACAGCACAAAGACTGCTAGCATACTAAGTTTAGGGCTCCTTTGAACTTGGACATCTTGCCTCCATATAACCATCCAGCAAAACTCTTACTGGTGTATAAATATTAACATAACCATAGAATCAGAAACTCAAAGTTCTTCACCATGAGAGTAGTGAGACACTGGAAAAGGTTGCCCAGGGAGATGGTAGAAGCTCCATCCCTGGAAGTTTTTAAGGCCAGGCTGGATGAACTCTGGCCAACCTGATATAGTGTGAGATGCCCCTGCCCATGGCAGAGGGGTTGAAACTAGATGAACCTTGAGGTCCCTTCCAGCCCTGGCAGAGTAACAGTCTGTTCTTTATCCTTCCAAATAAATCATTCACTGGTAAGATAATTCTCCATCACCAATGGAGTCAAATCCATTGATTTGACCAGTGGAAGGTCAAATCTGTTATGAGTATCCTATTATTAAAATTATATTTTTTCTTCCCAACACAAACTAATTAGAAACTCCACTTACCAGTATTTCCAACTATCAATTATTACTTGAGTAGTTTCACTACACAGAGAAAATTAGTATCTTTGAAAATCTTTATTGATATACTAGAACTGCATGTAAATTAAATTTTGACACTGTCATTGGTGGTGTCTTTATTGTTTGACTGTGAATCGCCATTCAGGCTAGCCACCGTCGAACTGACTTGTATTTACAAATCCTATCGAATCATTCAATATTTGCTTATTAGCTTAATTTTAAACTTGATTATAGGAGGTCTTGCATGTAGCTGTATGTTCTCACTTGATTTTTAAGTCAATGTCTTCAGTCAAATATTCAAACAAATTCTGTTTTCAATAACTAATAAAACTTCACCCTTAAGGGTAAATTGTATACTACTAGTTGTTGCTGCTTCATTTGTAGCCTATGGGATGCTAACAGCAATGTTCAGTGAATGATATTTTTATTTAATATAAATAACTTCATATCTAATTCATCAAACTAATGACCAGCTGATATTATTCTACTAGTATCTGCCTTCCTTTGCCTGTTCACCCATTTAAGTATAATTTTTAAGATTAAAATTGTATACATTCATGTTAAAATATTTACTGGATGATGCTACAATAATTAGAATATCTCCTAACTCAGCCAGAGTATTTTTCTCTTCTGTCAACGAAGATTTCATCTTTCAGTAGACTGTCAAAGTGGCCTTCTTTGATTAAATACAAGGATCAGATCAACCAAGGCTTCCTTGAAGAGTCAAAGATTTCTTTCTGTGATCAGAAGTAACTCTTGAGTATCAAGGTCAGATTAAAGTGCCTTATGTTAGGTGAAAGAACATCATGAAGTTCACTAGACAGTACAAAGGCTTATAAAAAACTTGTTGCTGTAAACTTCAGAAGGTGATGAGAACTAAGGATAGATGCACCTGATTCCTTGTCTATTTGCTGAAAGGACTAGTTTGACTTACTTCAAGAAGTGGTGGTTATTTAAGACTTCAGATGTGTTCCTTTGTCCCACTTTAAAGTGCTATTATTAGTATATTTTATTATATTTTATATATTTATTAGTTCATTTTATTACAATCCTTTGACCATTCTATCCCAAATTTATTGTTTTGCCTCTCATCTTTCTCAGTAATGGATTCACATGTACTACGAATTGATTAAAAAACAGTCCACCAAGAAAGTGGCTCTAAAGAGATTGTTCACCCTGAAAAGATAATTCTTTTGCTCTATAGGCAGATTTTTCAAGATTAGGTGCACTAAATAAATGTCAGTCAGACGTGTTTGAGCAGTGCCTGTTCTGGAAGCCCATTGCACCTTCCCTTATAGATGGCAAGGAGGGATGGGCTAGCTAGGTGCTGATGTTTCTACAAACTATTCTACAAGTGAAGTACTCTGGGTAGGACTGCAGCAGCCAGGGAAACTGTTAGAAGTAATGACCTAAACTTTTGTTTTAATTGTATATCAAGTAGACCTTATAGTAGCCTTCCAGTATCTGAACGGGGCCTACAGGAAGGCTGGGGAAGGATTGTTGTCAAGGTCTTGCAGTGACAGGACAAGGGGCAATGGGTTTAAACTGTCAGAGGGAAGATTTAGTCTAGATGTCAGGAGGAATCTCTTTACAGTGAGGGAGGGACTGGAATAGGTTGTCCAGGGAGGCTGTGGATGCTCCCTCCTTGGAGGTGTTCAAGGCCAGGTTGGATGAGGCCTTGAGTAACCTATACTAGTGGGAGGTGTCCCTGCCTACTGCAGGAGATTAGAACTAGATGATCCTTGAGGTCCCTTCCAACATTACCATTCTATGATTCTATGATTCTAAGTAAAAAGAAGTATTTTCTGAGGCTTAGATCTATGAGGCTGTAGAAAAGCTTCTCACGAGAAGTGGTGGAATCCCTGTTGTATGAGTAATTTAATATGGACAGGCATAACACTGAAATATGTAAAGGAAAATCCTGTGCTGGCAGCAATAAGAATTAAATGACCTAATAAGCTTTTTCATCTCTTATTTTCTCACATTAAACCTCATCACTTTGCTGAAAGAAAGAAAAATGCTTATGTTAGGCCTCCATGTGAAAAATGCTTATAGAAAAAATATCCCTCTTCAGATGATAAAAACATAATTAATATATTTGAAGTTATTCTTGCATTTTCTCACAACCGTGAAATCAAACCTGTCAGTCACAAGCTAATATTAATGCCTGCACACTGCTCACACAATTTTTGCAATATAATGCAGCAACTGTTTTAATATTGGAAATTATTATGGGTTTAGATTTTATTGCAGTATTTGATCAGTTTTATTTAATATTATTTATTCTACTAGTGATGTGCAAAAGAATGTAGTTAATGGCATAACTAAAAGCATCAGAGTGAGAATGTGCTTCACAGACTGCTATTGCCTACATGCAAACCTGCTTGGTTAACTGAGAAGTTTACAACCAGACAAATTCTTTTCAGCTGTCAACAACTTAATTGCCATTTTTGTTTTCCAATTAAAAAAGAGAAACTTACACATGTTTACAATGAATGATTTTTTTAATGCCCTTCATAGACATTATCAACACAACAAGCCACAAAGTTTACCTCCAAATCAGACTGCTCTTGGTTTTTATCAACTTGACTTTTAAAACTTCTCTTTTGGAACATTTACTGCATGTGAAGCAGTCTCCTTTGTATTCATGTATTTTACCTTGCTGGCTCTGCAACAGAGTGGAGAAAATCCGCACTAACCAATCTCTTACAAACTTTGCTGGCCCACAGTTTTAATCTGCAGTACACCCAATAAAGAATCATAACACATACTGTTAAGACAGTGATTTCAATAAACTGATAGCCTGGAGGGCCAAGGAAAAAGTGATGTTTAAAATCAAACTGCAGGCCTCTCATTTAGAAAGCTTTTCTAGTATCAGTCAAAACCTTTTTCTGATGTGTCTCGCATGTACAATGGTCAGAAGCTGCTGAAGTAAACAAAGTGCAGGTCTGTTCTCCATTATTATAATTTGCAGATACCCTCTATCAGCTCGCAGAGGATGGCCCAAGGCTTTTGAAGGTGTTAATGACATGAACAGTGGCCAAAACCTGTCTTTATTTGAAATACAAGTGTATTTTAAAATTAAACCAGAACATGTGAATCCTCAACTCCTCCTATTTGCCTTAATTTTATACAGTGAAGATTCCTTCTAAAGATACAAATTTCTCACCAGACATTCACTGAACTAGTTAAACATTTGGAAGTCTTTTGTTCAAGAGGTGTCACCACTAGTTAAAATATTGGCGTATATTGCCGATCTCAATGCGAATCAGGCTTTACAGTAAGTGACAGTTCACTCTCTTTGATTTCTCACTGTTCATAAATTCATTAAATGCTCATTCATCAAGTCCTGTCGCTTTTGCTGGCTTTTGCATGCCAGAATGAGGCATCTGTTCTCAAAAAAACTAAGTGGCAATTAGTTTAGTAAGTATTGCCCTGCCCTATAATTACAGCTCACAGAAAAAAAGCTAAGCAAAAATCAAAGTGCTCAGAAAGAAGAGACAGAAGGCTTCTTGTCTTTGTTGTTGGTGGTGGTGGTTCTGTGTTTGGGTTTTGGTTTTGGTTGTTTTTTTTCTTTTATTTCCTAATTAATTTTCTCTTACTAAAAGAAGGGTTGAAAGTACCTAATACTAAATGTTGGCTTTCAGGACAGGTCGGAACTATATAACAACTCTCCATGTGGATATCAAATACACTGTAGTTGCAGCTGCATCTGCTGTATGTGCAGGTTTTGTCCATGTATACACTGTGACATTTTTTCAGTTTATTAGACTTCTGAAAAACAGCCTGGTCTCTGTGAAAATATGTGGAAAACCATGTCCCATATGCTTTTCATATGAGAAACAAGACAGGACTGTGTAATACAGGACATCCCCTGTTATGTGGGACATGTGCCAAGCTCAGAAAAGATACAGATGAGAATAAAACCAGAGGAATAAGTGATTATTGAATCCTTATTCTGGTTTAGTGTTTACATTCTCTTCTGGGCTCAACTGTTATAGTCTACTTTTGACAAGGTCTCTGAGCTGGAATAGCTGTGTATTCTGTACTTTCCAGTCTGTTCAGTGCTTTACAGTTTAAAGTGTTCAGTGTTCATAAGTGAATGGCAGATTTTCAAAGGTATTATTCAATATAGGCTTCAAGTCTTCCAAAAATTCTAGCATGTCTCCATTTGCATCTTTAGGTAACAATGCATCTCTGCGTGGAAGAGCATAAGAGCCTTTTAATACGTCATATGCATGAGTACTGTATATTTGAAAACTAAACTGCAGCTCTTACAGATTTTCTCAATAGTTTAGGAGTAAAAAAACAAATGTTACCTTGTTTGGGGGCATCCTAGGGTTACCAGTGCATTTTGGTCTGTTACATCCTGGGTTGTGAACTAATTAGATTAATAAAATGGATAGTTTAAACTTAGGGGAAATTATACTTTTTCTCAAGTTCACAGAAGCATGAAGCTTTGCTCTGCAAAATGGTAATAGAATGCAACAAGTTAATAATTAAAAAGAAAAAAAATAGCATACTTTTGGAAACCAGAATCCTGGTTTCTAGTTAGCAGTCCTGGACATGTAAATTATACATCTAATACTGTTCAGGGCTTCTTTATTGCCATGTATGTTTATTATACCTAATGAGAACCAAGTCCTCCCAGTACCTTTGATCCTGTTGAAAACTTCCAATTAAATTGGAATTGGATGTCCTGCCTGTGAGAACACATTACAGTCCATAGCTGCATACAAGTTTCACTCACAAAAACTTAGAGTGGTGGCTGAAGGTATAAATTATGTACAAATGCACATGGAGGTTTTTCTAAGCACTTTAACTCCTAGTCTAACAGGAGGAATCCTGAGAGTATTTGCCTGGGTTTAGCATGTTTTCAGTACTAACTATGTTACTGGAGATGGCAGAAACCATCTACCAAATCATCTCAAAGAAGGTGGTACCAGGCCATAGCTTTCTGCAAGTCATATGCTACTTCTCTGCCTTAATATTCTACTGCTATTATTTTTTGTCTGGTTTACATCTGTGAATCTTAGGGTAATTTTTACATTCATTTGATACTTTGCTACAGACAAGAAAGAAATGAACTTTTATATATTCAGGATAAGAATGCAAATTACTATTTTTATTTAATAAAGACAGATTGTTGAGCCTGGCACTAATTTTATCCTTTATTAGCAGTGAAGACATGAGAACTTGAAGTACATCCTGCTTCCATACCAGGGAAATTGGCTCAAACTCTAAGGAGGAAGACATAGCATAGGGATTTTTTTTAATTTTTTTTTTGTGGACTGTGTCCTTTATATGTTAGTTTGCAAAGGCAGTCTGAGTCAAAAGGCCAGTTTTACCCAAAATGTGTTTTTTTAAGGCATATGTGGCATATTCAGACAAAACAGACAAGATGAAACAGTTTCAGAAACCTGTTGAACTTCACGGATGTCTCAGGAGCACACACTGGGAAGGGTGTAAGAGTTCTTTGGCTGATGTATTTGGCTGATGAGCTTGAGCTGCGCTGTAATGATTTACAAATAGCTTGTGACACCTCAGCTCACTGCTAAAACAAAGCTCTGGTTTAGGATAGAAATCATTGTATTTTTAATTTCTTTTTATCACTTTGTAGTCCTTGTTTATGGCATGATGGACTCAAGGATGCCACTAATAGGATCCTGATGCCTTGCTACATCACCAAAACAATGAATTAATGTAATTTTTTTTTTTTTTGCAAAACAAAGGCACCAAGTGGCCGATTCCAGCCCAGAATTTTCTCTGCATATAAGCAATGATTATATATCGTAAATCAATACTGCAGGTTTTGTTTGTTTTTCTTTTGGGTTTTGTTCCAAGTGTCTGGAGAGGAGATGATACTTAAATGAGAAGAAACACTAGGACGTATTTCCATAAACTTATATGGGAAATACTGTGATAACAGGGCACCAGAAGGGCAAGTAAAACCTGGAGTAAGGAAGCTGAAATTAATTAAGAAGAATAGTGTCAGACCCAGTCATCTTTGCAGCCAATACTCACTGCTAGGAAGAAAGAGAGGTTTATGTTATTCTGTTCTTCTTTGGCAAGATTTCTGGCTTGCTGCAATTGTAACGCATTCTACTTTTTTACATTATTGTCTGAACTGTAACCTTATAATTCTGGAAATCAGTATTTGGGGAAGCTCTGTTATCATATAAAAACACAAAGTTATATTTTGGTATTTTTTTCCACAGTAGCAAAAGCCTGGTTAAGTTTCTGTGCCTTTGTCCTTTTTTTTTTTTTTCTCTTCTGGTGATGTTACACTGTGATTGTGTTTGCCTGTATGATTCATTACAAGGCTGCTGGCAGATGGTCACGTACACTTTGCAAGAGTGCTTGATGCTAATAATAATCAGCTTTTAGATATTATTTTTTTTTTCCTAGGGTAAGTAACATACGTTATCCTAATGCTTAGAAAAATCATTATTGCTTTCAGCCTGTGCCATCTAAATACTTCTATCCCTTCATTTAAAAAGGTTTTTCTGTGCATGTTGAACGTTTCATAAGTGAAAAATAGCACCTATGGATGGTAGTGACAGAATGAGTAGTGTTCTTCTTTATATGAACAAAATGGAAGGAGAAGTGTTTCATGAGGCCAGCATGTGCTAGAAAACCTCCTGGCTTCTGCATATGAATGATTTTTTTGTTGGTTAAGCCATTGGAGCCCCACCGGGGCTATACAGCTAAAGCTTCAGAAATCCTGCTTTGTCTGACTTGATCTCCACACTTGTTACATGTATTTTATTGCATAACAGTAAATCAAGCTTCTCTGTAGTGTTTTTAAATAATGGTTAACATGCTGTCATTTAAAAATATATACCATTTATTTAAATGGTGAACTTGCAAAGAACTACTTCTGTGTCACACTAAAATGTATAGAAGTAGCATTGTTTTGTAAGAAGAAAAGTGTGTTGAATTACATGCTCTTATCTTTATGATATGACACAGACACATTTCATGGATTTTTAATACAAAGACTACCATTATTTAACAGTAGTTCTAGATGGAATAGCTGAAGAAGCCACAGTATGGTGGAACTTTGTATTTATAGCTCACTTTACATTGGAACAGGAAAATTTCTTGTCTAGTGGGTTTAGTAGAGACAGCTGTTGAGATGCTCTCGTTGGCTGTTGTTTATCATAATTGTAGAACACTATATCCAGGCAATAAAATTAGTTACAAATCTGACTCCCTCCAAACGGTGTCATGCAATGGTTCCAGCAAAAGTGGACCTGAGCCATTTAATTACTTTCCTCTGTTTCTGCATTTAGTCATAAGCAAAAGGTTGTACTGCAACTCAAATTAGGTTCTTGTTAGAGCATATGACACTAAAGTCCATGACAGAGTCTCTGCAGTGTAGGATCATGGCTTACAGACCTGATATTTTTCTGAATGTAACTTTCAGTTGCAGAGTCTTATTCATCTCCTGAGAGCATTAGAATGTACATTTCAGCTGATAAAGCTTCTCCTCTCAGACTCTTTCATAAGTGTGTCTGAAGTACAGTCTTGAGTGCTGTATACTGCCCTCCAAAATCAAGACTGAAGTAGCTCACAGCTAATATGAAGAAAATACTCCATAAACTTGGGCCAAATTCTGCTCTGCTAGTCTTAGTTTCACTGACATAAGACTTGTAAAAGGCTCCTTTGATTCATAACTTCCCTACCATTGCTCCAACTACATTAAAAAATATTAAAATTATTCATAAGATGGTTGCTGAACCAAATTTCAACTTCAGATTATTTATTTTGTATTGTTTTTTATTCATTGTGCTTGTGAGTATATGAGTTTATATAGAGACCTTCTTCTCTTCTTGTTCTTTCTGTTTTCTGATTTATTATGTGTTGATGAGATTCTATTGTAGACCTTGGAGGCTTTTTCGAAGACAAGAATGTCCATTGCCATGTTTTTCTTTCAGTGTCTTGTGTATTGAAGTTATATATCAAAATTATTTAAAAGATCACCTAAATTCATTATTTTAAAAAACACTGCTATTTAATATTTGCCTAAAGTTGATCCCAGAGATTGCAATCAAAAAAAGAGCCTGGTTTTGCTAGTCAATATATTACTATTATAAAGGTAATGTTTCTTTGTTATTTTCCACTGAACATAAAAGCAGACTTTGCATCTTAATACACTGTACAAATCCAAAACAAAAGATAGTATCTGACCCACAGACCTTCGCATCTCCAGAAGAGCGTTTCCATCCCTTTATTTCCCGATCTGGCTGAAAGCTCACACTTTACCCATATTCTGGTTTTGGCTCAGAAGCTTTATTAGCTTCATTTCAAGCAGAAGACTCTGGCAGTAGACAGCATGAGTGAGTTTTACCTGTGGAGCTGACTCCAGGCAGCCTGATTCTGTTGACCTACAATAGTCACTGCTGCACAGCATGACTGTTTTTAAAGCTAATGTAGACAGGGGAGTTTAATGGGAATATGTTTGCCTGAGGGAGAGGTGTTTTATAGGTATTCTGAACAGGGCGGAGTTTTCTTGGCTGTTTTAACAGTAACTGTTAATTAGTATCTTTTAAACTAATATGGTTTTGGACAATCCTGGGGAAAAGTGTAAAAAATCCTGTTTAATGGTAACTTCCTAAAAATCAAAGAAAATAAGCATCTAAGAATCAGATTTAAAAGGGCCCTCACTAGCATGTTAAAACTGAACAACTAGTCTTAAAACTTTAGTGGCTTATCAAAAGTTTTGCCTAGCCTCAGAAATTCCTGCCTCATCTGAAGTAAGTTTTAAATGCCTGAAAGAGCTGCAGTTTCAAACAAAAACCAAAAGCAAACTCTACAGGTTTTATTACTGAATAATAAAAATAATTTAAAAAAATTAATAATATTTTTAAAAAATAATAATTATACAGGTAATTTATTATTTATTTATTGTTGTAAGTCTGATTTAACATGAAGGAGAGAAACGATTATCACATTGATTATGAAGTTTTGCATGGAAGTCTATCTTGGGAAATTACATAGTTGCATTGATCACAACTTAGAAGAAAAACTATAAAATAGGAACGGCATAAATAACAGAAACCTCTGTTTGTGCCATACCATAGAGATTTTGGGGGGGCTCAGCCCATGCTTATAAAACAAATGATGTGCCTTCTTCAAGCAGTAGCATAGTGTGATCCCGTCATATTCTCTGTGCCATGCAGATCAGGCTGGTTGCTGCTTACTCATGTAGGAGATGCCTGAAGGAGATATGTGGTCTCTCAGGAGGCCTGGTGAGAGGCCTCGAGCACAAGCCCTATGAAGAGAGGCTGAGGGAGCTGGGATTGTTTAGCTTGGAGAAGAGGAGGCTCAGGGGAGACCTTATTGCAGTCTACAACTACCTGAAGGGTGGCTGTAGCCAGGAGGAGGTTGCTTTCTTCTCTCAGGCAACCAGCACCAGAACAAGAGGACATAGTCTCAAGCTACGCCAGGGGAAGTTTAGACTCGAGGTGAGGAGAAAGTTCTTCACTGAGACAGTCATTGGCTACTGGAATGGGCTGCCCAGGGAGGTGGTGGAGTCACCGTCCCTGGAGGTGTTCAAGGTGGGTTTGGACATGGCACTTGGTGCCATGGTCTAGTCTTGAGGTCTGTGGTAATGGATTGGACTTGATGATCTTTGAGGTCTCTTCCAACCTTGGTGATACTGTGATAGTGTGATCCTGTTGTTTCATCTGACATGCGATTAAACTATATTCCTCTTTGGGGTTTTTTGTCTTGTTTGTTTGGGTTTTTCCTCATTCGGTTTGTTTTTTCTGGAGGTTGATGTTTCTTCTACCTCATTCCTGGTTTGTCTAGAAAGAACCAACCCTGAGCAGCCTATTGGGCTGCAGCAAATTGCATTTGGCTGAAAACTTCCCTTTGCTTTGTATTTGCTCTCTACAAATATATAATGTGCACATAGACACCTTTTAGCAATAGTTACTTTACTTATCCAAAATAGCATTCATCTGGTTATTTATAACTCTTGATATAAAATGTCATTTTAAGTATGAACTTCTGCCTCGGTGAATCAGCGCTTCCTATTCCATGGTTAAATAAATTTAGGAAATCAACCACATATGTTGTAATTTATTTGCTATATTGTTTAACCAGACCATTATATTATGTTGTGTTTGCAGCTCTGGAGTTATCTTTCTCATGGTAATGAAGTTGACAGAAGTCTTTCATCTGCAATCTAAACAGTAGCAAAAACTGAAAATTAAGGAAAGGAGACATTGTAAGGGATTGTTATTTCTTTAATCTCACAGATCATGCTAGGGAAAACAGGATAAACACAGGGAGGCAAAAGTATTTTCAAATGATACATTAAAGGATCTAGCAAGTTGTAATAGGTGACTTTTGCTATAGAGATTAGGGTATTTCAAGTATTCTGGTGGTCTAAAAATGGGTTTCAACCATTTCACACAGATAGTACTATGTTTGCATTGCAAATGGGGAATTGATTGTTACCTCTGATAACTTTCATGAGACACTGCTAGTGAAAACCCTGTTACCTGTATTTCATCTCAGAGAACTGCATGCCATAATCAAATGAATCTCAAATGCCAAATTAAACTGAATGAACAAAGTAACCAGTAAGGATGTTCTCTTAAGCATCCATTCTTACCATGATGAATGATGCTTGTTTTTCTCTTCTCTTTAATTACAATGTTTCTACATTTGCCAAAGAAAATGTTGGAATACAGACAAAAACTGAAATTATAGGAACAGGGCTTGATGTAATAGCTTATTTGTAAAGGAAACACAACTTGTTTGGTATTTTATTGAAACAGGAAGTTCAGAACCTCAGTACACACAAGCACAACAAATTCTCAGGTGCTAGTTGAGTCATCTGTTGTTGGAAGTAGTCTCATAGAAGGCTTCCCCTTGATTTAGTTTTAATCTTCAATTAACAAAGGGAAGGAAATTACATACAGATTTAGTTTTAGATTATGTGCAAAGCTCTCTGTTGCTTTGTAGCTGTCACACCGATGTGCATGCTTTGTGAGTATATCTTGTTGGCACAACTGGGGTGCGCCCTTGTGAATTTATTTCGCTTTTTATGAGCAAAAGGAACCCGACGTATTTATTTCAGTTACGGAATAATGTAAAGCATGTGTAATCAAAATAATCTGGTTTTTCCTTCTAGTCATCGGCCACCTGATGCCTGATTTCAACTTTATTGCAAACCGTGAAAGTATTCACGTGTGATGAAGTCACAACTGACAAAACTGCTATTTCAATTTTAGTATGGGATTGTTTATTTATTGTCATATTTGTTTGCAGCAAGAGGTCTGTTATACAACGGAGAAGAGCGTGATGATGCCATGTAGTTTTGTTTAGCTGTGAAATATTTAAAAGACACTTGGGAGTTTGCATGTCTGTCTTCTCTGTAGAAGGCAGCTTTTCCCCTCCTTCAAGGTCTGTATGGAACTGGCTGTCTTTGAATGAGAAGGGTTTTATTGAATTTCCTCCAAATCCCATCATTACTCTTCCTCTTTTAACCCCAAGAGTACTCCAATGTTGTGCAATGAGTTTTATTTTCCTCCATCTGTGGTCTAAACAATGATGGCTCTGTAGCTCTCCCAGGACCAGTCCATAGCATAAGGATAAGTGTAATAGCACTTTAAGAAAAAATGCCATGAGTAGCATTAGAAGTATCAAGTCAGCTCCTAAATTTTTAAGTTAATATAATTTTAAAATAAAAATACATACCTGATCCAGTGACTATGCAGGACATTTTTAAACCTTGACCCTTATGCAGGGCTCACTAGGTGATTAGGGTTTTTTTCCTCCACCCTCTGAGCATGCACATACTTTACCACAGTACATATGCATACAAACTACCTTCTGGCACATTATGGTAGTTTGTGCTGTTGTAGTGCTAAAGCCATATTCCTGATATGCTCACCTTATTCTCATGATTTTAGTGAGAATTCTGGATTTTATCTGTGTTATCCAGTTGTTAGACTAGAAAATAACCAGGAATTTTGCTTGAAGACCATGACTGTTTCTGTGCTCTGGAGTATTTATTCTGCATCTAAGCTCAATGTTGCAGAGGGTAAAAGTGAGGTCTGGGAGCAGGCAAATCTGCCTACTATAGTAGAAGATCACGTTTATGAGCTCCTAAGAAACCTAAATGTGCACAAGTTCATGGGGCCTGATGAGATCCACCCACGGGTCCTGAGGGAACTGGCAGATGAAGTTGCCAAACCACTGTCCATCATATTTGAAA
>VWZE01001777.1:361219-392031 GCA_013396675.1 Eubucco bourcierii | reverse complement strand
AGGACTCGGTTGGCTGTCTGGGCTGCATGTGCACACTGCAGGCTCATGTTGAGGAGTGTTAACCAAGATATAATTACAGCTCTCCATAAGTTCAGTAAACACTTCATTAATGCAACCTCTTCGAATAGATGTTGGTAAGGCTTCCAATCCTTTATTAAATGCTCAAATAGTAATGATATTATAAATCATAAGTTTATTTCTGTAGATTTATTTCTCTCTGGTGAATAGTTGAAATTAAGAATAAAAGTTTACCATAATGGATACATTGATTGTGCAATGTGTGCACCCATTTTCAGACATGTATAATTATTACTGATGGCTACATTTTATATACTTTTTGAAGCTAGTACATTTTCAGTCCTAGCTTACAAATAACTTTTCTGTTAATTGTAGTAAATCACAAACATACATTTTGTTTTTCTGTCCATCTCCTAACAAATATAATTAGAAAGGTGTGCTGGTTTGAGGCTAATTAGAATATTTTAATAGAGAAAATTACACTATAGGCTGTGAAAGGAAAACATCATGATGTCTACTTCACTCATACGCTTGCTAATTGTTTGGGAACACTAACCAAAACATTAGATAAGTCAGTCTCTGTCTGTCGCTTGCTGGAGCAGGAGCTGCTGGGATGATCTAGCAGTTTCTGGGCTCTGGCTCCTCTGCTGATTAATCCTCACTAACCACTTTTCTTCTAACCCCCCTAGCCGATCCTCCTAATTTACCTTGCACGTAAGGCAAACCTTGGGGTAAGGTACAGGGGTGGGGAGAAGGTGGAAGGGTGGTTGGGAGCCCCTCCTGGGGTCTCTGATTTCTAGGAGGGGTGTTGTGTTTCTGTATTACCTTTCACTTGTATATTTCTGTAAATATTCTGTACATAGTGTATATCTCTGCCTGTACATTGTGCTGAGCTGTAAACAGAGCTTCATCACTTAGCTTCCAGCTGACTGAGTTCTAGTCTGGGTCATTTTACAAAGTGTGGGGGGGTGGGGAACTCCCAAACCGTCACAAAAGGAAAATTGGTGTTGTCTGTTATAGCACGGACTGACACAATTGTAACCCAACTGCCGACTGATAAATACACAATTTGTGGAAATAGTCACTTTCTAGGTCTGATATTTTCCCAGGCCTGATCTCTGCTGAGGATTTATTTATTTATTTGTAAAAGCTTACGTGAAATGCGTATGGTATCAAAAGCCTGGAGCACCCCTGGAGTGCCGTGCTGGCTTTGATGTTGCAAAGGCAGCTGAGTCAATTCAGGAGTAAGAGCCAGACCCATGCCCTCTCATCCCACCGCCAAACCCTGTGTGGTCAGCTGGCTGCCTTTCAGCATCTGGCTAGTGGTGTTTCTTTTGGGTCAGTGGGCCAGAAAGAAAAGTGAAGCTTTCACGCTACTCTCTGAGCTCTGAACTTCAATGCTGTGATGTTTCTGGAGCAAGGAATCCACTCAACAAGTAATTTCTTCCATTGCTCCAGTTACAGCTCCTCACTGAAGCAAAATTACATCCAGGTATCCCATTTAAATCAGATACATACAAAGCAACTTTTCCTCTACGTGATGTGGTCCTGTTGATTGTGTGTATGAAAAATTTGGAACATCACATAATATAAAACTTTTTGGTTTGTTCTCATCTTGCTTTTAATTCCAACCTGATTATAAGTTTTCCAAGCTTTGACAAAAGATACAGAATTACACATGGTAAATACATTGATTGGCAGGTTGATGGCAACCTTGCTTTAAGAAATACATGTTTGTGGGGTTTTTTTTAAGTGTAAAACCTTTAGATTGCATGCCACGGTGTATACACTTCTTGCATGCACTGCTTTTATGCATATTTTAGCTAAAGGACATAGCTTTAATTATTGAACCACTGTCTTGCCTAATATATACAGAGAAGGAAATTTGCCTCAAATAGATCAAGCAGGGTTTTGTTACAGTAATCAAGTGTTACAGGCAGCAGAGCATCCACAGAGGACTTGTTTTTGGTTTTGTGGAAGCAAAAGACTGTACCTGAAACAGCTGGCTCTGAGTTCTAGTTCATCTGCATCATTTCATGCATCTGAGAGAAAATGCAGTTCATATCTGTGGAGCAAAGAAGGGGAAAAAAGGGTCCTTAAGTACTCTAAATTAGGTATTTTTGTAAGGCTTCTCAATACCAGCTGATGAGCATTATATATTGTAAAGGCTTTCACAGCTTGTATTTGCACCACAAAACTGTAATTATTTATAATATCCTTAATGTTTCTGTGTGATGGACAGCACTATAAATGTAAGAATGTAAGATCATGAAATATATTAAGAAGTATTATGAAAGATAGCATTGTCAAGTGCTTTTAGAAGTTTTATATGTAAACTCTTTGACATATAACACAACAGTCTCAATTCTTGTTTGGCAATTGTATTGATGAAGTACAGCAAATTCTTTGTGGAATTTACCCAAGAGTTTCTGATACACCTGACAAAGTAAAAGTTTATGCTCATATAACTTTTTTTTCTCAAATTAAAGAAGACAAAGATTAGTTTTGAGTGGATTCATTAATTAATTTCCTTGTTTCCTTAAATATAGATCTGCAGACTTCAGCGTCACCTATCAACAGGAAAATACCAGCAGAATCTCTTTTCAAATCAGCCTGTCATGTTTGTATCTCCTACCAGTGAGCCACCTTGCAAAAAGCTAACTGAACTTATAGAGCTGTCAGGAGGGAAAACATGTAAAGCTTTACGCCAGGCAAAAATCTGTATAGGAAAAGAACCACGAAAGAAGTATCAGGAAATAAAATGTTTATCAGAAAAATGGGTATTAGGTAAGGCACTAAATTTCAACTCAAATGAAATATCGTGGAGTATGTATTCAGAAACTGTCTGTAAATATTTCACTAAACTGAGCTTATGGAAGGAAGAAAATGGAATAGACTGCTACAGTTAGGTTCCCAGGAGGTCGTCTCCATGATGAGGACTTCCTTTTACAATTAAGACTGCTGTGCGATGGTTCTCGTACTCACCGTTGTGATTTTAGCAAGAACAGACTTAATCTAAAGATTTTCTAATTTATTTTTCCTATGATTGTTTCATTTAGAGCAAACTAAATCATGGGGAAGCCCCTGTAAGATAATTACTTTTTGAAATGTCATATATTTCAACTTGAGATAGAGTAAGAAAGATTTCTGACTGGTCAAAACTGACATAGCACTAAAGAAATATGGTAAGTGGCACCCTCTGACAATCTGTCCTGAATTATATATTGTATATCTGAAAGATCATTTTCTGCAGTCTGCATTTAAATTGTAAAAAGTTCACTTTTTCTAAAAATCTGCTAGTAAGTTTCTGAAAGTTGGTTAGTCCACTGCTTCTCCACCATGGACACCACAATTCTAACAGTTATCCATTTGCAAGGAATCAAATGTAAAATTGGCAAAAGCTGCAGGACAGTTTTGTGGGTGTTTTTTTTTTTTCCCTTACTTGAGGATCAAAATTATTTGTGAGTCTGCTCCCTACTGGATGCAGGGACCATACTGGCTGAGTGGGAGACCAGGCTTTTGAAGAACCAGGTGGCAAATGTCAGTTCTTGGGGGACCCTCAATCACCTGGCCAAGGGAGATGCGTTTGACAGCATTTACTTGACCTGGCAGAGGGGAGATTTAGACTGGATGTCAGGAGGAAGTTCTTTACAGTGAGGTTGGTGAGGCACTGGAACAGGTTGCCCAAGGAGGTTGTAGCTGCTCCCTCCCCGGAGGTGTTCAAGGCCAGGTTGGATGAGGCCTTGAGTGACCTGTACTAGTGGGAGGTGTCCCTGCCTATGGCAGGGGGTTGGAACTAGATGATCCTTGAGGTCCCTTCCAACCTTACTATTCTGTGATTCTATGATTCTATCACTCTCAAAGAAAAGCTTTTGCTATTCTGTCTAGTATGTATAACTCCCAGTCTTGAAACTCTCTTTTTTTCAGACAAGATAAGGGTATTTTCCAAAAAGGGCCATTTTGCACACTAGAGAGTGTAAGTTAATAAGATAAGGTTAATAAGATTACTCTGTGTCAAACTCCTCCAGATAGTGCCTCATGCAGACTCTAGCAATAAATGTTCTACATTAATTGATGTTACATGAGACTATCCAAGCAAGTCCTAATCTCTTAGTGCTATCAGGCTATAACAACTTCAAACCTGAAATACCACTATAGAAGAAAAGTGAGCCATAAAGGGGAAATAATAATCTAAGTGAATATGTTATTTGATGTTTTTTTAAAGTATAAGATAAAATTGTAAAGACTTGAAAAAGAAGTTTAAGATGGCATTGTTTATTGTGTCTTTCTTCAAGGAAGCCTTAAAGAACAAGTGTGGCTAGAAAAAAGTGGTCAGGTGGGGAAAGGAGAGGTCTGTGTAAGACTAAAAGTGATGGAGTAAATTAAACACAAAAATTTCACATAATAGTACTCCAGCCACAAATTCCAGGTGGCCACAGGTATGGATGTAAAGTGGCATACAATTCATGTGGTATGTCCCACTTTCCTACTGGTCTCTTTGAGCTCTGCTTCATGTCAGGTCCAGTATCTCATGTGCTACCAGTAGCTGGACAGACCTCACTAAGCCCATCAGTGGGCTGAAGGAATTGCATATTTGTCTGTTGATGAAAAAGGACTCTGCATTCTTTGTGCCGTTTACAAATTTCTCATTTCTCTTTTGCAGTCTGACAGTGCCTTTTCTAATTGCTGTGTCCTGCTCATTAGGCACAGTTGCACAAGCTCCAGCTAATGGATTTTAAATGATGAATTACCAAAACTCAAATAAAAGACATATCTCTATATGATACTATAAAGGCAGGATACAGGCTGTTGAAGCTCAGCCCTTTTCTCAGCAGATCTTTACAGTGTCACCTACAGTACAAACAGTGTCACTTGCAAATTGACATATTAATCAAATAAATCAGGTCTGGGTCTGAAGCTCTGTCAGTCTTAGACACTTCTCTTTTGCAATCCAGTTGGTTTGTGGTTATGTGCCTTCTGCTGTAAGGTAGCTGCCAAGTAATTCGCTCAGGGTTAACCATTATACCAAAAACTTAGGTAGCTAATGCAGCACCTTTTTAAAACTTAAATACTAAGTGATTGCAGTATTATCATTTGACTGTTTGCATTTATTTTCTCTCTCTGGATTCCCAGAACCACCAAACTGTTTTCCACCAGAAATTGCTCTAAAATACGTTGTTGCTTTATCATCTGTTTCTTTTGCATTTTATCCTAAATAATCCTTCTTTTTAATTTCTTTTAGATTCAATCACTCAGCATACAATATGTCCCATGGAAAACTACATTTTTAAGCTGTGAGCTAACTCAAGAGCTTCCATATGGTTTTAAGGAAACAAGCCTAGTCTGCATTCAACAAAATAATAAGCTGTGAATAAAGTTTCTCAGAAAATGCAAGTTACATATTTATAAATATAGGGAAATGTTTTCTACATTGGTATTACTCATGCAAGTGTTCATCTTGTGAAATCTTTAGACTTTTTGATAATAAAGTACTTCCCTAATGAAAGTCATACTGCTTTTATTTATTTGTTGAAGACCTTTGGACCTAAAAGTTGAAGGCATCATTATTCACTGGGAGGAAGTGGAAAGATACTTTCTAATCTCTAAGTGAAGTTGATCATGTTACTGTGCAAGTAAAAGATGTGTGTTCGGTGCAGGTGGGCATGCCTGAGCTACATCTGGTGTAGTCAGCAGGAGCTGTGCTTGCCAATGTAGATGCATAGATCCTGTAAGCTTCTCTAGCCTGAGTGCCTCCAGGGACATCTGAGGGTGCTGGCACATCTTCATGACCATTGCTAATTACATTTATTGGGTAAAAGGCTAAGATTGCCTAACATGCTCAACTCACAGTTGCTAGTGTAAACTTGCACTTCTAAACTGAGTTCTCAAAAGTAACTGAAACTCACTAGTTATAGCATAGTTAAGGTCTTTATTTCAGTACCTTTTAACTGGATTTCAAACTGTGTCTACTTTACATCTAGGCTGAAATCATAAACAATTACTGATCCCAAGTGAAATTAAGTAAGACAGAACATCACTTAAGTGCTAAAATATGTTGAAAATGGAATATATCATTAAATCTTTTAGGCATGCTTGAAGAGCATTTGAAAATGTCTTAAATGTTAAATTCCTCTTAATCTGTGGTTTTGGTTTTAGCATGTGCATATGTAAAGCACTTGTTTATCCATAAATGTATAACCTCCTTTAAATATTTGCAAGGTACATCAAAATAATATATCGCTGTCGTGGTAGGCCTAAGCAGGCCAAATTAGGCTTGTACATGTCCTGGCTTGCCCAGGCCTGTTTTTCTGCTCTCCCTCCTTCTGTTTTGGGGAGAGCAACCACGGGAAAAGGACAAAGAACCTGGAGCCACTAAGTCTGGTGTCTGTGGCCTGCCCAGCAACTGCGGTAAACGAGGTGCACACAGTTGCCTTGTGCAAGGCTGTGTTCTGCCCAAAAAAGGGTAAAGTAAGCCTATGGCTTCACCCAATATGGTCACATCTTGGATAACTGCCATTTGATTTGCTATCCTGTGGTCAAAGGCCTATTAGTCTCAGGCTGTATTAGATAAAAGGAGATGAGCAGGAAGCAGTGCGTGCGCTTTGCCATCACAAGGTGTGTCTGCTATTGCATCTGTGCCTGCTGCCTCACTGATCCTGAGCTGAGGCTCTGATACCTTCATGCGTTCGGCCTGCATAGGCGGTGTGGCACCGTGCCCAGACTGCACACCGCAAGACATCCTGCCTGCACCTGGAAGCCTTCTGCCCAGACGGAAGCCCTGGAGGTAACACAAATCATTCAGAAAGCCAGGAACAGGTCAGAGATCGTCTGTCTCCTTTCTCCAGCACTCAGAAGCCTGGGGAAACTCTAAAGCCTAGTGAGCAAGTGGTGTATTGAGCACAAGCAGTACACTGACCGCAAAGCTTTCTCTTCCAGTTTAGTCGAGTTCAATTAATATATATATTTAATAGTTATTTCTAGATCCTATAATAACCTGTATATAGTTTCCATAATGATGCAAGAACCTGTTACTATTATCATTTTGGTGATCGGGGTGCCATGAGTTCTGAATATTTAATATTAATAAATTCTATTAATATTTTTAAAATATCTCACAGTAATTAATTACCCCTTCCCTTACAATCACCATTAAAGAGAACAATGTATTAGAAAGCAACTTAATGACAGTAACTCACACTTTCCAAACTCACTGCTTCCCTCACAGTATTGTCAGTGTAAGGCGATGGAAACTGTGTATTTAAAAAAAAACCCAAAAAAAACCTTCAAGTTATTATTATAGAACAATCAATGGTTTATAGAAGTTGGTATTCTGTTGCATTGTTCTAACTTCTTGGGCTTTTAAAGGGATTTGGAAGTACAAGTTCTGTAAAGTCAAAGATTACACAGATCTTCAAAGTTCAGCAGTGTCTGGGTGGCAGGCTGTTTCAGGCACAAACTGCATTTGTATAGTTGTTCCATCAAATGTTAGACATGCTTCTTAATGGAAAAGCTCCAAGTTATGATTGTTTTGTGGAAAATTAAGCTGACTTTATTTTCAGAAATACTGAGCACCTGTAACTCAAAAGGTTACAATCTCATTTTCATGCATCTAAGTGCTACGTGGCTACATGGTTTTAGTACACGTACTGGATAATTTATTGCTTAATTTTCTGACATGCACATTTTTCATGGCATCCTAAATAGGAAAAGTATATTTGATACAAAAATTTGCCATCGGGTTTGCCTATAAATTGTATTGTTTGTAACTGAAACTATATTGCAAAACACTGGTAATATGGTATCACCCTTCACCCTTGACCCTACAAGCCCCTTTATTAAGAAACTAGTTGCCAAGTACTATAGACTAAAATGCAAATATTTTAATAGGTTATGACATGTGAACATACGGTTCCCAGTAAATAAGGTAATAATTTGTTTGAATTATATTGCTTAACGTTGAATATTATGACCTCCTAGCTTATTTTGTAGTCAGTTTCTAAGTGTACTACCCATAAAAATCTGTCACTATTAATTTATATAATATAACATTCTTAATCAGCTTTCTCATAAATCTTCTTAAAGGTTAATGTCAACTATTTAAATTGCAAATTCTTGGTCAGCTTGTGGGTGTTTTTAGGTTACACATGTAACAGACTCAACAGTGAAAAGTCTAATATACTTTTTCTACTTTAAAGTGTTTCAGATAAAACAATTTTAGAAAATTTCAGCTTAAATATTGTTTGATATAAATTCCTGTCTATTGGCTGTTCTTGCAAGACCTGCAGTACACAGGTAAATACAGCCAGCAGGAAATTAAGTGCCTAATTTTGTTTTCGTATTATGGGCAATAGGAATGCTTCCATACATCCCGGCTGTTGCTCTCCTAGTACGTAGCAAATACAGGAGAGTTAAGAGTTAAATCCAAAGACTATCATGCTGTACAGGCAGTAACAAATAAATATTACCATTATAGTATATTATGTTACACAAACAGCTTCTAACCTATGTACCCTAGTGTGGGTTCTCATTTTACTTGCATTGGTGGTATAGGTGACTTCACTTGGATGCACACACCATGAGTATCACTCCTCTCCTTTCTTTTACAGAGATATGAAGACATTTTACCACACCTTGCATAATTTACTGGGGAGTCACATTGGCAGATGCAGAAACACTGAGGACAAGCAGGTATGACCTTGAAGAGTGTGCTGCTCAAGCTGTGTCAGAACAGCAGCGAAATTGCTGTCCCCTTCAAAGAGTGTATCCTTAAAAATAAATTAGGAACTAAACCGATTCTTTTTTTCAGTTACAGTGGCTAATAAAGTGAGATTTGCTACAGAAATATTTCAAAGCAGACTGCCAGAAACTCACAAGATGGGTGGATGATACATCTCTTTTTTCCCCCTTTCTCTGCTTTTGTATTCAGTTTTAGGTTGCAAGTATATTTGAGGTGTGTTTATCTAGTGAGTAAAAAGCCTCTAAATATTCACCGTGGTCCTAGAATGTGAGCCACCTGGCACCATAAAGAGTTGCTAAGCTAGTTTTATGTTTCTGGATATTTTCCTGACTTGACTATAAGCAACTTTTTGGAGATTGTTACTTTTAAATAAAAGAAAATAGTAAAAGCTATTGTGTGACTTGATTTTTCTGCTTATAGTCCCACTATAGCAAACTTGTGTTATCTTAATTGATTTGTATAGAATTCGATCTAGGCATGACTGCATCATGTGGTAAAGTGTTACCAGCACATTCAGAGCTAGGAAGCTGCTAGCACACACATGCATTTTGGGGTGAAACCTATGATTGTCTTAGGGACTGTAAGGCAAAGATATTTTAAGAATTTCTGAGCAAGAGTTGTGGCTGTGCGCAGCCGTGTTTCTAACACTTCTACAGCATAGAATGGTTGTATCCCAGGAACAATGTCTAGAAAACTAATTAAATTGATTTTTTTTTCCCCTCAAGAGCAGCACACAGGTCTTGGGGGGAAAAAATAAAAGGTGGGGGGGGCGGGGGTTAGGGAGTGGATATTAGTTTAGGCTACAGAATTGAAAAGCATGAGAAGTCTGTGTCTGGGCCAGCACTCCAACTTCTTTAATGAGAGATCTGAGAACAGAAAAGCAAATGGCTCTAGCCCTGTTGCATTAATCACACTTTTATTTCTGATCTTCTTTATTGTGGTATTTCAGAATGAGGTCTTTGGATAATATGATGTGGACTCTGGAAGAGCATCAGCTTTACTACAGCATCATGCAGCAGCTGGCAATAAAGGGGGTTTAAAGCTGGCAGTAGTAGATAAATGACAGCCAGTGTGGAGGTTATCAGCACAGGTGTCTGCTAAGAGCTTTTGCTGGGAGCTGGGGGAGTTTTTCTTCTGTTGATACAGATGTGAAACCCTGCACAAGGCTAGGGTGTTGATAGGTAGCAGACAGGTGTAACATAGGACTGCAAATTCCTTTGTGCTGCCAGATCATGGAGCAGATCCTGCTGAAAGTCCTGCTAAGGCAAATGGAAAACAAAGCAGAGGTGATTGGTGGGAACCAGCATGGCTTCACCAAGGGCAGATCTTGCCTGACAAATTTAGTGGCTTTCTATGATGAAGTCACAGCGACAGTGGACAAGGGAAAGGCAGCTGATGTCATCTACCTGGACCTGAGTAAAGCATTTGACTCTGTCCCACATGACATCCTGGTCACCAAACTGGAAAAGCATGGACTTGATGGATGGACCACTCGCTGGATAAGGAATTGGCTGGATGGTCGAACCCAGAGAGTGGCGATCAACGGCACAATGTCCACCTGGAGACCAGTGACAAGTGGTGTCCCTCAGGGGTCAGTGCTGGGACCAGTGCTGTTTAACATCTTTGTCAGTGACATGGACAGAGGAATGGAGTGCACCCTCAGCAAGTTTGCAGATGACACCAAGCTGTGTGGCACAGTCGACTTGCTAGAGGGCAGGGATGCCATCCAGAGGGACCTGGACAGGCTGGAGAGTTGGGCCCAGGCCAACCTGATGAAATTCAATAAGGCCAAGTGTAAGGTCCTGCACCTGGGTAGGCACAATCCCAAGCACAAATACAGGCTGGGTGGTGAATGGCTGGAGAGCAGCCCTGAGGAAAAGGACCTTGGAGTCTGGGTTGATGAAAAGCTCAACATGAGCCTGCAGTGTGCACATGCAGCCCAGACAGCCAACCGAGTCCTAGGCTGCATCAAGAGAAGCGTGGCCAGCAGGGCAAGGGAGGTGATTCTGCCCCTTTACTCTGCTCTCGTCAGACCCCACCTGGAGTACTGTGTGCAGTTCTGGAACCCTCAGCACAGGAAGGACATGGAAGTGTTGGAGCGGGTCCAGAGGAGGGCCACAAAGATGATCAGAGGGCTGGAGCAGCTCTCCTATGAGGACAGGCTGAGAGAGTTGGGGCTCTTCAGCCTGGAGAAGAGAAGGCTTCGAGGAGACCTGATAGTAGCCTTCCAGTATCTGAAGGGGGCCTACAGGAAGGCTGGGGAAGGATTATTTACAAGGTCCTGCAATGACAGGACAAGGGGCAATGGGTTTAAACTGGCAGAGGGGAGATTTAGACTGGATGTTAGGAGGAAGTTCTTTACAGTAAGGGTGGTGAGGCACTGGAACAGGTTGCCCAGGGAGGTTGTGGATGCTCCCTCCCTGGATGTGTTCAAGGCCAGATTGGATGAGGCCTTGAGTAACCTGTACTAGTGGGAGGTGTCCCTGCCTATGGCAGGGGGTTGGAACTAGATGATCCTTGAGGTCCCTTCCAACCTTACCATTCTATGATTCTATGATTCTATGATTCTATGAATCAGCATCCTTCAGAAGGTGATTTGTGGCATAGTGCTGGAGTCACAGCCCTCTTAGTCTGCCAACAGCTCCACACCTTCCTCACCCCGGGAATCCCGAGGTCATGCTAGCTAAACCTGCTGAACCTATATACGACTTCTTCCATGCCACCTGGTGTTTGCCTAGTACCTTCTGTTGTCTGGAAACCACCTGAACTATCACTAGAGACAGAACTGCCCTGGAGTGTTTATCAATGGCCACAATGTCTTTCTTCTTCTTAGATTCTATTTTTATTCTTTTCTAGAAGTGCAGCTACATATGAAGTGGTGAAAAGATTGATACTACCAGTTCAGGCAGGTTTGGGGTTTACTGGGGGTTTGCTTTTTCCTTATTCATGACAGCTTTTATGGAACTATAGAGCTAGGGATTTTAAGAGAGAAAACTAGGTCTTTAGGGAGGAGTGTGCAAGAAGGAAGTGGCTTCATGATATTATTGCTTTGATAAGATCTTTTAGTAACACGCAAAGCAACTGAAGCCGAAGCTTGGAAATTCTTCTATAAGTGGTTACTTTCTGCACTACAAAGGTCTAAAGATCCTGCTTTTTTCCAAAACTTTGGATAATTAAGGAACTATATTTTAAAAATAACAGAAAGAGATGGCTTTACAATTAAGAGCTGTTGAAGAGATGATCTCAGGTCTAAATTACAATGCAAAGCATATACACACAAAAATCAATAGAATGCAGCATGCTGTAGGAAAGGATGAAATAGTCTTGACAGTGATGAAAAAAATTCCCTGATGAGGATATTGCAAACCTTGCTGTCAGGCAGTAAAGTACTGTCTGCAGAGAAACAGATACAAGCGAATCTTTTCATTCAAATCAAGAAGAAGCACAACTTTTGTATTTCACAGTAACTGGGCATCCTCTTTCCATCCTTCATATTCTTCAAAAATAACTATTTCTTGTATAGTGCCTACAGATTCCTTAGTATTGTGTCAATCAAGTTCATAAAACACAGTCTTTCTAACAGAATCTTCCAAGATGTATCCTTCCCTGTCTGCCAGAACTGCTGCTGTCCAAACCCGGTTACACTTTTCACTCTGGCTTCTGTTTTCTTTCCCACAATCAATGCTTGAAATATGATCTCCTCCTATTCACCAAGCTCCTGTACCTAAGATTATTTGTGCAATTCTTTCCCATCTTTCCTATTCTATTTTAGTCACTACTTGTTTCATTCTTCTAGTTCATCAAACAAAACCTTCCTTTCTCTTCCAAGCGCTAATCACTCTAGTCCTGCAACCCCTGTCAGATTTGACAGGTACCTACTTTTTGATTCTCACTTTAGTTTCATGAAATCTTGGCAGCCTTAAATATTAAATCTTAAGAGAATGGGATGGGATGGTTAACAGCCGTTTTCATGCTTCTCTTTTCAGATGTCATTTTAACAAGTTACTGTAGAAATCCATTTTGAAGTCCTTTCCATGTCCACCTTCAAAGTTGTCCACTTTTTTCACCATTGTTTTTACACTGCAGCTACCTGGTTAGGGCTAGGCAGGTAGGAAGCTATACTCTGAGCTTCTGATGGGCCAAGAACTGTATATCTGCTGTTGACAATGTAACTCTGTTCCATCTCTTCCAGCCCTCTAGTTTACCTCCTCCTTTGCATGTCTCCAGAAGACACTCTCCAACCCATTGATGTGTTTCTGAGTTGGCAAGTGCCTGGGACCATCAGACTCCACCTTGCCATAAAAATGGAAGAGTCCTAACTGAAGATACTCCCATGGTATTCAGGTAAGACATGGGATATGTACTTTGCACAACCCTGTATCTATTTTCAACAAACAGTAAGTACTGTAGCATGTTATCCTACAAAGACTGTGTAGACTCAAACTGTATGCAACACACATTATATGCTTGAGCTTTAAATTACTTTTCAAGCCTTTATTTTTTCAACTCAAGTAGTTGAAAAGCGTTTCAGTTGTTGACTTGGCTACAAGTATGGGGAGAGGTAGAGGAAAAGTACTTTCCAGATTTTCTGCTCTGGAGTGAAGCATTCTGGCTCATTCACTCACAAACCTGAAGTTCAGCCAGAGTAACTTTTACTGGGCTCTGGAGATAAGCCTAAAGCCAAGATTAAATGTATGTATGCAGTACAGGAGATGATGGCATGACTTCAGATGTTCTGTGCAACACGTGGGTAAAACTAAACCAACATCCAAACTTCTGCATTATACTCTTTAAAACATTAAGTTGAGCAAACCCAGGGGTTCTGATTTTAACAGCTATAAGGAGGCTAAAGGGTTTAGTTCAAGAAATGAACATATACAAACCCACTCTGACTATAGCTTAATGTGAGAATTAATTTGACAATCGAGACACTTGAAAACAGTACTACAAGCTTGCAGATACTTGACCTCTGTGAAGAGTCTGACTGATTCCTCTGCCACTTTCAATACACACAGAAATATGGTGCTCCTTCCCCCCCCCCCGATGACTGAATATTCCTGAATAACTTGAAATTCATACCCACTTGAAATGCTGACTTGGGAATACACTTTTTTGGACACATGCTTCATCATATTTCAGCTGTACACAAAGAAAAGCATTTTAGAAATTTGGAGGCAGAACATTTCCTCCTACAGAAGAAAATCTATATTTTCCCTGACATTGCACAGGCTTGAATAAAAAATTGACGCTAAAAGCAGAGTTCCCTAGTCTGGGAATCAACGCTGTTATTTTATTCCCAGCTACATTCAGTATCCTACTTGACAAAGAGAAGAATGTCCTTCAGAAGTGCAGGGATGTTGAACTTACTAAGATGACCCATATAAAGATATCAGGGGGCACAAAGATACAAATAAAAGAATCTGGCATTATAGAATGATCCAAATTGAGATTTAGTTTTCCCTGACTTAATCCAGCCTTTTCTTCTTCTGGGCTTTCTTGTGTTTTTTAATTATTTTTTTTTCTCCTCTGCCATTAGTAGTGGTATTTCATGTCTGTTATATTAAAAAAAAATGTTTGTGTGAGAGACTGAAACTCAATAATCTCTAAGTAATACTCTCCTGAACAGTATTATAGCCACCTAGCTACAAAATCAATCTCCTCTTCTGCTTTCTCATTTGAAATCTTTTGTATACGTAGAACAGCAGTGGTGAGCCACATGCAAAATACAGAAATCTTAGGGGAGATATGAACTTGAATCATAAAATCAGCCAGGTTGGAAGAGACCTCTAAGCTCATCCAGTCCAAGCTGTCACCCAGCCCTAGGCAATCAACTAGACCATGGCACTAAGTGCCTCATCCAGTCTTTTCTTGAACACCTCCAGGGATGGCGACTCCACCACCTCCCTGGCAGCCCATCTTCCCAGGCTAGCAAGCACTTTGATGCTCTAAATTGCATGTCAGATAGCAAAGTAGGTGGTATGAGCAACCCTCATAAAAACATGTAGAAAACTGAAGATCTGGCTCCAAAGTAAGAAACCTAAGTGAGCATGAAGACAAGAGAAGCAGGAAGACTCCTAATAAAAGCTGTCTGGATATCCAGATGAACTTTTCCAGAAGGAGGTGTGTGTCTCTGAAAAATTCCTCTCATGCCTCAGTTAGAGAACTAAAGGCCCAAGTAAGCTAAAATGTTACCCACTGAATACAAGAATTCCTGCCAGACTAGCAGCATCTTCCTTTGCATTTCCAAGCATGCAGGCATGCAACTTAGAATCAGTCAGGGTTGGAAGGGACCACAAGGACCACGCAGTTCCAACCCCCCTGCCATGGGCAGGAACACCCAACTCTAGATCAGGCTGGCCAGAGTGTCATCCAGCCTGGCCTTAAACACCTCCAGGGATGGGGCCTCAACCACCTCCCTGGGCAACCCATTCCAGGGTCTCACCACTCTCATGATGAAGAACTTCTCCCTCACATCCAGTCTGAATCCCTCCACCTCCAGCTTTGCTCCATTCCCCCTAGTTCTATCACTACCTGATATCCTAAAAAGTCCCTCCCCAGCTTTTTTGTAGGCCCCCTTCAGATACTGGAAAGCCACAATAAGGTCACCTGGGAGCCTCCTCTTCTCCAGACTGAACAGCCCCAACTCTTTCAGTCTGTCCTCATAGCAGAGGTGCTCCAGCCCTCTGATCATCCTCATGGCCCTTCTCTGGACATGCTCCATCATGTCCACATACCTCTTGTGATAGGGGCTCCAGAACTGGATGCAGTACTCCAGGTGGGGTCTCACCAGAGCAGAATAGAGGGGAAGAATCACCTCCCTCGACCTGCTGGCCACACTTCTCCTGATGCACTCCAGGATCTGGTTGGCTTTCTGGGCTGCAAGTGCACACTGCTGGCTCGTGTCAAACTTCTTGTCCACCAGCACCCCCAAGTCCCTCTCCTCAGGGCTGCTCTCCAGCCAGTCACTGCCCAGCCTGTATTTGTGCTTGGGATTGCCTCGACCCAGATGCAGGACCTTGCACTTGGTCCTGCTGAACCTCGTGAAGTTGGCTTATGCCCACCTCTCCAGCCTGTCCAGGTCCCTCTGTATGGCATTCCTGCCCTCCAGCATGTCAGCTGCACCACACAGCTTGGTGTCATTGCAAACTTGCTGAGGGTGCACTCGATGCCTCTGTCCATGTCTCTGACAAAGGTGTTAAACAAGACTGGTCCCAGGGCTGATCTCTGTGGGACTCTGCTTGTCACTGGCCTCCACTGGGATATGGAGCCATTGACACCCACTCTTTGGGTGTGGCCATCAAGCCAGTTTGTTATCCATCTGGTAGTTCACCCATCAAACCCATGTTTCACCAGCTTGGAGACCAGGATGTGGTGTGGGACAGTGTCGAAGGCTTTGCTTAGGTCCAGGTAAATGCCATCAGTTGCTCAGCCCTCATTGATTAATGATGTGACCTGTTCATAGAAGGCCATCAGGATTGTCAGGCAGTATCATCACTCTGTATCTAAGCAAATACAATGCATTTTGAAAAGCTTTAGAGGTAGGCAGTGGTCTCTGTATGAGAAGTGACTGCATAGACTGCATAGACATAGACCTTCCTGGAAAAGAGATGACTGAGTGGGACAATGTTACTATTCACATGAAATATAATTAAGCTGTGGAACTCAGTAGATGTAAAATGTTTATATGTATTTAAAAACAACTGTTCATATTCAAATCAAAATAATCTGTCTCAGGAAATTCCTAAGTCAGAAATTGTTGGAGGCTGGACAACTCTGCTGAATGGCATGGTGACTGTCTTGATCTTGATGGGACCAATTCCAGGTGCTTTCTAGCCTTTTTGCTGCCAGGCAGCTGTCACACGAGATATTATGCACCTTGCAAAACTAGCTGGAAGTGATGAGAATCATGGCCTACAATGGATTGCAATACTGAAGAGACAACATCCTGCCTATTTTCGTCTGGTCAAGGCAGTGGATGTGTTGCATGAGAGGATGCAGCTGTTTGCTGTGGCTTTATTTGTGGCTGCCACCCTGAAATAATGTGGGTTGAATTTTATGAATACCATATACCTAAACATCACCTTTCCAACCCTGGAGATGGAAGTCAGCATCTAAATCTTGGTAATCCACACTTCTGGTGCCATCATTACTGCAACAATCAAGAGATGCCTTTGTTTTTTGAAGTTCCTCCTGCACTGCTGAAGGACCATGCCTTCCCATTTCAGCAGCACTCATCTGTCACTATTCATGGACCAAAGACTATGAAATGGATATATAGCCATATAAAATAACTAGCAAAGTAGTCATCTCTGCCTATTCTAATGCCCCTAGCACAGATGCCATGAACTGCTCTTTGAAGCATGCAGTGAGCAGGAAAGCTTGCTCGCTTACACCATCTCCCAATGCTGTCACCAACCACCTCTGTGCCTGTAGTCAGGAAGAGATCTGTGCTGCTTCTGCAACTAGAGCTGTCCCAAGGAGAGAGCTGAAAATGCCATATATGCTCTCACCATGCTGAGAAGCAAGCAGCAGCGTGGCTCAGCAGTGATGTGCCATGGCACCCACTGCAGTGACGTTGCTTTTGGTGGCTGATTTGAGAAACATCTTTTGACAGAAGCTGCACAAAGTTACCCAAAGTGTAAGCCATTCCACAGCACACAGGCTCAGGCAGCAGTGGGCAATACAACCAAGAAGTGTCTGCCTGAGAAATTACTACTGGTACTCTTTTAATTTGTTGCAATTCACTGGAGGTGTATTCCTCATAGCTTATCATCTACTGTCAAGTGCTACAGATCATAGTATCACATCCCTAATGAACCAGCTTTGGAAAGAATAGTTCTCTTGTCTACATTGTTTCGTAGTTATCCCTAGTAATGTCTAGAAATCATTCAGTACTTGAAGTAATTTTACCTGGGGAGTTTTGCCCCTGGAGCCATTTTCTCTAGCTTTAATACTGATTAATACTACTCTCTATATCTAAAATAGTATCAGAATTCATAGAATCATGGAATCATAGAATCATAGAATGGTAAGGTTGGAAGGCACCTCAAGGACCATCTAGTTCCAACCCCCTGCCATAGGCAGGGACACCTCCCACTAGTACAGCTCACTCAAGGCCTCATCCAATCTGGCCTTGAACACCTCCAGGGAGGGAGCATCCACAACCTCCCTGGGCAACCTGTTCCAGTGTCTCACCACCCTCACTGTAAAGAACTTCCTCCTAACATCTAGTCTAAATCTCCCCTCTGCCAGTTTAAGCCCATTGCCCCTTGTCCTGTCATTGCAGGACCTTGTAAATAATCCCTCCCTAGCCTTCCTGTAGGCCCCCTTCAGATACTGGAAGGCTACTATCAGGTCCCCTCGAAGCCTTCTCTTCTCCAGGCTGAAGAGCCCCAACTCTCTCAGCCTGTCCTCATAGGAGAGCTGCTCCAGCCCTCTGATCATCTTTGTGGCCCTCCTCTGGACCCACTCCAACACTTCCATGTGTTCCATTAATTCTTTCCAATTAATCGAATAATAGCGCTCCAGGCATCTTTAGGCAGTAGAAATGTCTGAAGTTACCAATAAATAATTGAAGCCACACTTGATCGCAGCTTCGATAACTTTCTGATTTTGTAGTTTTGGCAGAATTAGTTTCAGTTACTGAGGAATCTTTGCTTTTTGCAAATCTGCTCTGTTGTAACTAACAGAATTTACTCACATCAGTGGCTTTATCTTTTTTCCAACTCTATCTGAGCAGCTGAACTCCGTAAGACCAGCAATTCCCTAAGATGATTACTAAGATGATTTTTACTCCATAGTAAGACGGAATAAATATCCTCTAGCCATCTTCCTAATGCAGACTTTCAACTTCCAATGCAGAGAGAAAACTGTGTGCAAATGTACAATCCCAAGTTATACAAGGAAAGTACAAACACAGGAGTCTCTCAGGAAAACTGGATGGTGCAAATAGTGTGTGGGAAAATGCTAAGACCTTAAGGTCATGGCTGACATTTAAACTCAACACCTCTGCTTCTGTGTTGCTATTAATGGTAGTCAGTGACGTAAAACACTGCTTCACTGTGGGTTTGATATTGGGATAATTTGTACAATGAGCTACTGAATACAGCTATATTTGCAGACTTCACAAACTCTTTCTGCAGAGTCTACCTATCAGAGTTATGCTTTTTCTGTATGTCCCGTGCAAGGAAAGCACTAATATCTGCCTCTTTGCATGAGTTTTTCCATTCCATTCTTTATTGCCCATGATTCAGACAACTGAACCACCAAGCCACTTTCCAAAATCTACCAGCAGTCCTGGCTAACTGGGAAGGTCCCAGCTGAGGAGAGGTTACCAGATGTGGTCCATCTACAGAAGGGCTGGAAGGAGGATCCAGGGAATTATTGGTCTATCAGTCTGACCTCAGTGCTGGGGAAGGTCATGGAGCACATGATCTTGAGTGCCATCACGTTGCACATACAGAACAACCAAGCAACCAGGCCCAAACATTATGGGTTTATGAAAGGCAGGTCCTGCTTGACTAACCTGATCCCCTTCTATGACAAGGTGACCTGTTTAGTGGTTGTGGGAAAGGATGTGAATTTTGCCTATCTGATCTTTACTAAAGCATTTGACACTCTCTCCACAATGTTCTCCTGCACAAACTGGCCACTCTTGGCTTGCACAGCCATACACTTTGGTGGTTAAAAACCTTGCTTGATGGCCAGGCCCAAAGTGTTATGGTGGATGGTCTAAAAGCCAATTGGCAGCCAGTCATGAGTAGTGTTCCTCAGAGCTCAGCACTGGGACTCTTTAGTATCTTTATCAATGTTCTGGATGAAAGAGGGGATCAAGGGCCACCTCAGTAAGACTGCACATAACCATCCACCAAGGTAGATGGATATGTCACTGTGCTTGAGGGTAGGAAAATTCCACAGAGGGATCTGAACAGGCAAGTGGTATGAAGTTCAACAAAGCCAAGTGCTGGGTTCTAGACTTTTGTCACAATAACACCAAATGCTACAGGCTTGGGGCATAGTAGCTGGAAACCTGTTTGGCAGAAAAGGACCCGAGGGTGCTGGTTGACAGCAGGTTAAACGTGAACCAGTAGTGTGCCCAGGTGGCCAAGAAGGCAAACAGCATCCTGGCCTGTATCAGGAATAGTGTGGCCAGCAGGACAAGGGAAGTGATTGTGCCCCTGTACTTGGCACTGGTAGGCCTTTCCTTATAAGAAAGACATTGGTGCTGGAGGGGTTTCAGAGAATGGAAATGAAGCTGGTGACGCATCAAGGCATCTAGAGTACAAGTCTTATGAGCAGCAGTTGAGGTAACTGAGGTTGTTTAGAAACCTCAGTTTCTAAATAAGGAGGAGAAAGGAGAAAAGGAGAGAAGAAGGGCAAGGGAAGACTTTCTTACTCATTACAACTACCATAAATGAGGCTGTAATGAGGTGAGGGTCAGTCTGTTCTCCCAAATGACAAGAAATACAAGACAAAATGGCTTCAAGTTGCACCAGGGGAGAATTAACATGGATATTAGCAAAAGTCTCTTCACAGAACTGATTGTAAAATATTGGATTGGACTGCCCAGGGAAGTGGTGGAGTCACCATCCCTGGAGATATTTAAAAGACATGCAGATGTGCTGCTAAGGGACATGGTTTAATGGTGACCAAGCAGTGTAGTGTTAACAGCTGGAGTTGATCTAAAACATGTCTTCTAACCACAGCAATTCTATGATTCTGTGATTACCTGAATACTGATAGCTAAAATTTTCAGTTTAGAAAATTCTGAAAGAAACTAGTGAGATATTTCCTTACATACTTTCTTTCTGAAGGACCAGAGAGAGTCAGAAATACTTCACACTTGGCCATTGTCAATGGTTCCCTTAATAAGGGGAAACCCAGCATTTGAACTGGATCAGCACAGGCTGTAACAGCCAGTCCACTGGTCCTGCAAAACACACACATAGTCTGGTTTATCAGTGCCACTTATTTTCCATCCTATTTTGGTTTGGGGGGGGTGTTCATTATTTAATATTTTACTGTAAAACATTTTTCTATCTTTTTGGGAAAGAAAGTGAGCTCAGCTCTTGACAAATTTGAAGTTTGGAATAGAGGAAGCATATTGCAGTAGGAGAAATAACTTTGACAATATCCTTTAGAAACAGCCACTGTTGTCTTTGAGAATACTTGAGTAATACACATATGGCTGCTAATAAGCTTGTAAATGGCTGCATTACTGTCAATAAAAAGTACCATCTGGTAAGCCTGCCTGTTAAAACACAGGTTCATCTGCCTTTTAAGTTTGTTTTTTTCTTGCTGCAGGACATTGCTGAATCATTAAAAGAATCATGGCAGTGCTAATAAAATGATTTATGAAGTTATCAAAATGCCAGTTGTGATAAATAAGATCCTAAATTCAAGCCATTCCCAAACTGGACTTTGAGTTTTGTCAAACCAACTACCCCAACTTTGGTCAGCAGGCTATCATACCATGAAGGGAAGTAAAAGTGCATCAAGTCTAATGGCTTTCTTTTTTTTCAACAGTGAAGGCCGAGGTCTGACCTGGGAGAGTTAATGCACATACAGGAGCATGTGATGGAACAGGCAAGTAGTCTGTACATGCACATATCCACCCCATATTTCTATTCACAGGCTCTGCAGGAACAAGGTAAAACAATCTAGACAGCCAATGCAAACATATTTGTCCCAAAGGTGGAAAGGACCAACAACAGCACTAACAAGCAAAACTCCATTTTAACTAAGAGGTTATTGCCTACGTGATTAGTGGCATCACCATGCAACAGCTCTTTGCTGATGCTAAAACCACAGTAAACTGCAAATGGTACAAAGTTTATAGACACTTGGACAAATTTCAGTGTTAAGCAGAACCAAGGAGAAGCTTGTTTTAGAGCAAAAAGTAATAGACAACTCTCGTTTGAAATGAGACATTTAAATCTACTACTCAAAAAACAACCAAAAAAAAATCTGAAGATACTTAAAGGTAAACAATCCATTTATCAGCGATATTGAAAGATATTGTAGCCAGACAGTACTAAGTGTTGAAAGGTAAGAGAGGGGGTTTTAAATAATAATAGTAATCGTTTAGAAGGTTTGCGTTTGAGGATTTTTAAAGAGACACATTGTACAGGGTATTTATATTTAGATGGTAGTTGGATGATCTGCTGCTTTGTGTATAACTGTCCATAGACTGGTAAAGAGATATTCCTGCAGAGATATTTCATTATTATGGCAAATTCAGGCTTGTTTCAGACAGTTCTGTCGAAAGCATGAAAAGTTTTAGAAATTATTAGTTTTATGCAGTTAGTCACCAAGATGCTGCAAGCATAGGGGTCCCTGGCTAGTCCAAGGAACCATCCCTGCAGCCCAGCCTGCTGCCATCCACATGCAGGCAATTCTGGCTGCTGGAGCTTCAGAGGGAACCCTGCTGCAAAGCACCACTGAAAACATGCTAAATAATGTGCCTGGTTATACCTGGCTCCTGCTGACGCCTAGGGGAGCTTGCTGAAGAAAGGACTTGTACACAGACTTCCAAGGATTTAAAGCATAAAGAGATTCAATACACCACAACATGTAAAGATGGCAACTCTTACAGAGTGGCACAGCTGGCTGTGAGTTTCCCTTAACAGCTGGTACAAATAAACCACTGAGAGTGGAAGATGCTAACTATCTGTCAACAGCCGTTAACTAAAGAGCAACCACGCAGGTCCCCACCACCCTTTGGCACTGCAGGTGCTCAAGGGCAGCCTAGGCCATCATGGGACCTGCACAGGAGCCCTTTCCTATATGCACACTACAGCGTGTGCATTTAGCCCTCATCTTTTGATTTCTCCTAGTTTTCATCGATCTCAGCCAGCCCAGTCCCATGTTCAAAAGTCTCATTTAATGTAACTGATGGATAAAAAGCATATGCAACTTTTTCAATAAAATTTCTGACTTCACCCTTTTAACCCAAAGAATAACTATAAATAGTTTATAATGTCTGGGATTTCCACAGCCTAAGTGCAGCTATAAATAGTTCTAAACATTTTCCCACTTCATGCTTTTGAAAAGAACATTCTCCACTTCCTTTCTTGGAGAACCCCTGGGAATAGGGCTAGATCACAGCCCAGAAAATACGTATATTAGGAGAGCTTAACAAAACAGAGCTAACAAAGTTGCTAACAGCAGCTCTCAAACTAATTTTGTGTAAGGAATGGGTCAAGCATCCTCTGCAAGAAGTTCACGTCCATAATCCACCCCGGGACGCTCGGGCTAACCATTTGTGGTATGTCTCTATTCACGCGGCCCATCAGGGTATTTTGGGGGTTTGTTTGTTTTTGCTAGGAATTCGTTGTTCTCCAGGCCTCACGAGCAATGGCAGGGTTTATTTGTATTTACTTGAAGTACGTGTGTGCTCAGCATTCGGTATTTTAAACACTAAACCAGGACACGTCCTTTCGGCTTATTTTCACGCATGATTTCAGCAGCCTTCTGGAGACGCCAGCCTGCGCTCAGCGGCGGGGACCGAGCTCAGCAGACCCAGCCGGCCGTGCCAGGCTGGGAAAGGACCCAGCGAGACACCCCGGATCCCGGAGTGCGCTGCGCGCCCGCGGTGCGGCGCCCCCTGCTGGCGCACGGGAATCGCCGGCTCCCCGCCAGCCTGCCTCCTGTCCACCTTCCTGCTTGCCTCCTGCCCGCTGTCTGCCTCCTGCCTGCCTGCCCGCACGACGGCATAGCCGCTGCCGCCTCCCCCAGCAAGGCGGGCCCGCCGACAGACATGGAAAACCGAACGGCAATGCCCTTTTTTGGGAAGAGTTAAGAAAGAGTTGAAACGAGCAAGGAACAGGAAAGCTGGTCAGCCTGCAGATCGGAGCAAGCACATCTGCCCTTGAGGTGAAGAAATTTAAGTTGGTGATCAAAACACCCTGGAATTTAATAGAACAATAAAATTGGTAAGGTTGGAAAATACCTCCAAGATCACCAAGTCAACCCAACACCACCGCGCCCACTAAAACATGTCCTGAAGTGCCACATCTACACATTTTTTTAACATCTCCAGGGATGGTGGCTCCACCATCTCCCTGGGCAGCCTGTTCCAATGCTTGACCACTCTTTCAGCATTTTTCCTAATATCCCCTGATGAAACCTGAGGCCTTTTCCTCTCATCACTAGTTACTTGGGAGACCAATACCCACCTCACTGCAATCTCCTCTCAAGTGGTTGCAGAAAACAATAAGGTGTCTACAAAGGATGATAAAGGTTTTTTTCTCAGTGAAAGTAGATCGTGTGTCTCCTAAAGAAGAGGTATTTGCAAGATGCAGCAACAATGAATGGCTTCACGCAAAGAATTTAGGAAGCACCAATCAGCAGAGCTGCTCCAGAGAAACCTGGACCATTTATTCTGCTTGGCCCAGGGAAAAAAAAACATGTGTGAAAACAAAAAAATCTCATCATGACATTATACTCTTGCAAATCATAGAGTAGTTTGTCCAGACCATTTATGCATGGGTTACATGTATATAGATATCCAGATGAGCGGTAATGAAAGACCAGATTCAAAACAAACATTTTTAAATTGTGCCTAGGAACTGGCAGGGATTTTGAGTTCCTAATATTAGATGGCAATGACTTCTATAAACAAGGAGCATGAGAAGAAAGTCCTAAACTCCACAGGAATCCAGTAATTCTGAGAGCTTCCATTGTGTAAGGTGTAAAATGTGCCATGGTTGATATTAAAAGCACAGCAAAATGATTTAGAATAGATAAAATCAACCTTAAATGCCTGCAGGAATTCAAACTTTAAATTGAAAGACTTTTAAATGTGTATCTATGCAGTGGCAAAGTTTTATAAAAACTGAATACAGATCATCTGTGATGTAAGCAAAATCAAGATACCTTCAAAAGAGTCAAGCATTACTGCCACAGCCTGTTTGCTGACTTGCAGTATGATATGCAGACTCTGCACCCACTTAGATGCTCAAGCACTGAACAAAGAAAAGCTCACTTAAAAAATACCAACTTTTTTTCATTGACTCGGTTTTATCTGGCCCAGATAAAAAAGTTGGTGACATAATGGAAAATTCCTCATGACAAAAAAAAAAATCTGACCATGCACAGGAACAAAGGGCTCTCTGCATGGCTACCCCTCACAACATTGGTTGAAGAGTTTGGTAGTTGCACATTGTAGAAGGGACTGGATATTTGTTTCTTGAATCTACTGCAGACAGAACATTGGAACATGACAAACCTTTGTATCACAGTTGATCAAGCACAAATAAATCACCTAGTCACTGAGCGTTCTTTTAAAGTCTACTTAAAGACACTATACTCATCACAGATTACCTCTATATTAAGCTAATTGTGAGGAAAGAGAAGCAATGACTCCATGCCTAATGATAAAAGACAAGCCTGGTCTCTTGATCAGGGACAGTAGGCAGTGGCCAGCACATACTCTCAGAATATTTTTTAATCAGAATTAAGATGCCTGTGCCAGCAGACCAGTAAAATGATTCTGCTCTTATGACAGGAGGAACGTAAGCCTCAAAGCTAGAAAAGTAACCACAACTTTGATACACAACAGCCCTTCCTCCTTGGAAAGGGCACTGGGCACTGAGAATGCACCAAGGAGTATATTGCATTTGCAGTTATGTGGGAAAATCCCACCAATTCCCGTTAAGTCAGCAACAACAAATGAGGAACTGTTATAACCTCTGTCTTATTGTTACCAACTATTCAGTGTACACTGATGCTTTTTGGCCCAGTTTCTCTTCACTCCAATCTTGTTTTTCAAGTGGAACTCCTTTATTAGTAAGCGGTCATTTAAGTAGTCATAGTACAAACCATGGATTCTGAACCGGCAATTTCATTCTGTGCAGTGTCCCTATCTCTGTATGGTATAATGTAACTCACTTTAATGGATTGAACTTAACATGCTGCTCCCATTTGACATGGAAAAAGTTCTTACAGAACCCAAAAAACATCTTCCAAATAGAAGTAATATGCTGAGAAGGCTTGGTCCAAGCCTTAACACTAGTCTAGGTAAGCATCACTACCCAACTGAATGTGGAGGTAAACTGAGCTAGCAGAGAGTTAAATGATCAAGCTAAAATGTTATTTAAATATCATGAATTAAAAGCTCCAGCCTAGCTTGCAAAGAATAGAAAAGGGCACAAGCTTGGCAATGATCCTGAGGCAGTAAAAGCAATGTTTAGAAAGAAAGAAATCTTTGTCTGAATGTGTAAAGGAAACTCAAATTGGCAAAACGGAGCAAGGAAAATATATCAGGGCAACAGCAAACCAACAGAATACAAATTTCCCTCAGTACAAGGAGAATCTCCATGAATTTCAGCATGGCCAGTGTCAAAGAACTTGTAACATAGTCAAGGTGCAACCCTAGCAACTTCATAATCTATTTTTTAAACTGCTTTTAATTTCTTTCTGTCAAAACTCACTCTCCTCTGTTTCCCACTCTGAGAGAGGAAGGTCAGTCACTTCTTCCTCACTCATCTATGTTACAAGAAATGCTGTCTGAGAATTCAGATCCTCTCTCATTGGCACCAATCGGACTTTTGTTGATGATTTAAGTAAAATGGGAACATGGACACCAGCCTCCGTGGATAATCTGCAGCGAGTGGAAAAGAACCTAAACCTCCTGCTTCTTTAAAGAGACCAGTAGCCAGCAGAGCACTCACTAGCTGGATGTAATTTCTGACTGACAGCAAAAAGAGTGGTCCTATCGCCTCCTCTGCAGGAAACCCAATCCAGCATGGGCACACTGAGATGGATCAGTTTGCTGATTTAGGAGAATGATTACCTATTATTCTTGGTTTGATGGCTTAGTTTTCTGTGGAGTCATCTGCTTGGCAGGCTCAACTTGTCACATGACCTCTGTATCCCACCTCAGAGTAGTAGTGTGTGAGCACAGGGCTGTAGGAAATACCCGAATTAGGTATACCATGAAATGGCCTCGTGGGAAAAGTGCGCCTTAGTGCTAGAACACGAAGGATGAGAGTTTCTACAGGGTGCAGTTAATGAGAGTGCTGAGCATCTTTTCTCCTAAACAGCAAGCCTGCCATTTAATACTGAGTGGGAAAAATTAATTCAATTTCCTGGAGGTTTGTATTGCTTCAGAGTACATTCCTCCTCTGACCTCACCCTAGCAGGGAGAAAATCTTCCTGAAAGACTGTAGAGGAGGGGTGTGTGCTGCCCTGGAGCCGCAAAGTCCTTTAAACCTGCTAGACTAGGCAGACAGGGCAGAGAGGCAAGGTGAGACCTGTCAGCCTGCATGGTGGCTGACATGGTGATCTGACTCCACAAATCTCCCAGAGTGGTTGCTCTGTCCTTATTTTTTCAGTAGGTTTACTTTGCCTACCATGTCCTTGCCACCCAACTCACTGGCAAGGGAGCTGAGCTGCAGCAAATGTCATCACTTCCCACAGGCCCTTTCTCTCTCAGCCAGGCACTCTGAACTTGATCTCAGCAAGGCAAAAAGGGACATTCCTCACCCAGCATGAACACAGTCAAAACATGTCATGATACTTCTATCAAAATCCCACTTTAAATTATTGCCTCTGTAGAGTTGCCTGTTAAGTAAAAACCCCAGAATAACTCAGTGAACATCTGGTCAAATTTATCATCGTCATCTGTGACCAATGCCAAATACATCCGAGAACAGGCCATCACTGACACAAATTCCTGCAATCACATGAGCAAGTCGAAATGTCTTCCTGACTGTACCTGGGATTTCGCCAACGATACATTAATAGCCTTTGTAATTTTCTCGGAGGTAATGTAACCACAGGGGCTCTCTGTACAAAACTATTTAAGACTTTGGAGATTCCCTAAAGAAGTTCCCATGAGAAAAGGGTTTCTGTGTAAAATTTCAGGACTCCGGTAAATTGTTCAGGATGGAATATGATGACGATGTTACTTGCAGTGAGAGAAAGCAAGAAATCAGAAGGTAATGCTGGAAACATGTGACTTCAGGTGGAAATGTGTTATGACATGATCTGCTGACATTGTTTTCTTTGTATTTTCAAAGCAAAGTTGCAAGTACCTCCTTCCTGTGCTAGTACTGACTGATGAAATATTTTGGAAATTACCTGTTCATATACTTATATGCTTATTACAAGGGAAGGATGGAAATTTAACTGTATTCAGGACTTTCATAGCTCTTTCGGGTTTTTTTATGAAACTAACTTTAGTTTTACAGGATTAGATTCTGCAGAACTAAGGAGTACACTTGTGCTGCTGCATGGGAAATGTCTTGTTTTTAATGAGTTGCCAACTTAATGACCTGTGGGATTTCAAAGTTCCTTTTTGGTTTTAAAGGAAATGATTAATATACACTCTGTCTTTAATGATGGTGCTATAATTGTGTTGAAGGAATTCCATTCATTCTTTTCTTCATTTAAATGTTTTAGGTTTGTGAATGTTAGACAGTGCATCCTCCTAAGAGGTCCATCTGTAAAAAAGATATATTGAATTATTCATTTTCAAACAGGACAATGATAAGAATAATGGTATTCCTCAGTTTTGGGGCAGAATATTTTGATTCTTACTTTAAAATGATACAGATGTTGTTTAAAGGATTGCTTGACTAAAATAAGGTGGATTTATATGGGCATAAGTGCCTGGCTTCAAATATCTATTAATGTTAATTCTGTCCCTTATTTTTTACAACAACAAAAAAAATTCATAAAACAGGAAATCTCATGTGTACTTTTTTTTGTTGATACCATAATTGGCTAATACAGCCCATTAGCAAATGTTGTACCATTTTTTGTTGATACCATAATTGGCTAATACAGCCCATTAGCAAATGTTGTAGAGTAGAATTGTAGAATCATTTCAGTTGGAAAAGATGTTTAAGTCCAACCATTATCTAACTTGACCAAGTCTGGGGGCTAAACCATGCCCCTTAGCACCATATCTCTCCCCTCCAGGGATGAAGATTCAACCATTTTCCTGGGGAGCGTATTCCAGTGTTTGAAAACCCTTTCAGTGATGATATTTCTTCTAATACCCAATCTAAACCTCACCTGGTGCAACTTGTGGGTATTTCTTTTCATCCTATCACTTGTTACTAGGGAGAACAGACCAATATCCACCTCAATACAATCTCCTTTCAGGTGGTTGTAGCCCCTCAGGCTCCTTTTCTCCAGAGTAAACAACTTCAGTTCCCTCAGCTGCTTCTCAGAAGACCTGTTCTCCAGATCCTTTACCAGTTTCATGGCCCTTGTCTGAACCCACTCCAGGATCTCAATATCTTTCTTGTACTGAGAGGCCCAAAACTGAACACAGTACTCATGGGTGTGGCCTCACCAGTGCTGAGTCAGGCGGACAATCACCTCCCTGGTCCTGCTGGTCACACTACTCCTGATACAAGCCAGGATGGTTTATATTCAGACAGATGTCAACCAGCACCCTCAGGTTCTTCTCTGCTGGGCAGCTAGGATGAATTCCATTAAATAGTAGTTCTACTTCAGTAGGCAAATCTTAAGAAATGTATAGTTCTATAAATGATTTGTGACTTCTTTCTCCTGTTTTTGCCCCAAGTAATTGGAAGATTAACTTTCTAGGCTTTTAAGAGCTTATATATGTACCACATACAAATTCCATCCCTGTGATTCAGATATTTTGATCCTTTGGTTACCAGCTAGATATTTTTCAACAACCTGTGAATCTCTGGAAATAAAACTCCTTGATCTCAGTATCTCTTATACTTAAGAAGAACCTTGATTTATAAAAATGTTTGTTGTGCACAACACCACCCAGATGATGAAAATCCTTCTCTCACTACCTATTCGGCTCTCCTGTAAACAGCACCACAGATGCTGCTCATCACCAGGGACCCCTAATTTGCTTTCCCAGATAATCTGGCCTAGGGATGAAGATCCAGTCCATAACATGGGTTACAGGGACTACATAGATTTAACATAGGAAACATCCCCTTTCCCACCATATCTGCCCCTTCCCCACCCCCTTCCCCATTTTCTCTTTTTTTCCACCAAACCCAGAGCACCTGGGTTCTGTTGGAGTCTCCTCCCACCCCAGGTGTGACCACTTTGCCCTCCCTGCCCACTCCCCTATTTAATCAGCCCCAGGAAAGGCAGAAGCCCCAAGCTTGCCCAGCTGGGCAGAGGATCCTCCTCCTGTTGCCACTGGTGAGTCCTCATGGTGTGCACTGGATGAATGGGAGTGGGTTCAACAAAAGGCCGGGGGGCCTAGTGGCCCCCTGGTTAGGCAGGAATATGCTTGATGGTCACTCTGACATCACCTGTGGGTGCTGGCTGAGTGTCTTTACTTAGACTGAGCTCCTCAATGTTTAGCTGCTTCTTTTCGCTCACTTGTAGTGTGCTTAAGTACTTTGCTGAACTGGAAGCTCATAGGGGAGTAGTATTGTGTTGTCATAGAATTGCTTTGGTTGGAAAAGCCCTCTGAGATTATCAAGCCCAACCTTCAACCCAACAGCACCATGCAAAACAAATAGGATCTCATATCACCAACCGTTCCTGTACACAACTGTCACAACTACTGAGAATCATACAATGGTTTAGGTTGGAAGGGACCTCAAAGATCGTCTAGTTCCAACCCCTCCATCATAGGCAGGGACACCTCCCACTAGTACAGGTCACTCATCCAACCTAGCCTTGAACAGCTCCAGGGAAACAGCATCCACAACCTCCCTGGACAACATGTTCCAGTGTTTCACCACCCTCACTAGAAAGAACTGCTTCCTAACATCCATTTTAAATCTTCCCGTCTGCCAGTTTAAACCCATTGCCCCTCATCCTGTCATTATCAGACCTTGTAAAGAATCCCTCCCCCACCTTCCTGTAGGCCCCCTTCAGATATTGGAAGACTGCTATAAGGTCTCCTCAAAGCCTTCTCTAGGCTGAAGAGCCCCAACTCTCATAGCCCTCTGATCATCTTTGTGATCCTCCACTGCACTTGCTCCAATAGTTCAATGTCCTTCCTGTGCTGAGGGTTCCAGAACTGCACACAGTACTCCAGATGGGGTCTGACAAGAGCAGAGTAAAGTGGCAGAATCCCCTCCCTTGCCCTGCTGGCCAC
>VWZE01001777.1:315955-361150 GCA_013396675.1 Eubucco bourcierii | reverse complement strand
CACTGGTCTCCAGGTGGACATTGTGCTGTTGATCACCACTCTCTGCATGCACGCATCCAGCCAGTTCCTTATCCAGCAGTGCTCCACCCATCAAGTCCATGTTTTTCCAGTTTGATGACCAAGATGTCATGTGGGACAGAGTCAAATGCCTTACTCAGGTGCAGGTAGATGATGTCAGTTGCCCTTATCTTATCCACTGTCACTGTGACTTCATCGTAAAAAGCCACCAAATTTGTCAGGCATGATTTGCCCCTTGTGATGCCATGCTGGTTACCACCAATCACCTCTTCTTCATTTTCCATTTGTCTTAGCAAAGCCTTTGGGAGGATCTGCTCCACGATCTTGCAAGACACAGATGTGAGACTGACTGGTCTATAGTTCCCAGGGTGTAGAGAGTTAACCTTCCTGGGTGGGAGGAGTGGTCTGAACTTGACACTACCACCAGCCCCCCACCCCACCCTGGCATGACCCCAGGTGCAGTGTTTAGCCCACTCCCACTTCCTGGCTGGACCCCCTATATAAACAGAGGAACTTCCTGTTTCTCTCTCTCCTGGCCTGCCTGCCTGCCTGATAGCACCACCTTGTTCCTGTTGCTCCTGTCTTACCACATGGTAGACATCCCTTCCTGAATCTACCTCCATCCATTGTCATCAATCTGGTTGTATATATATATATTTTGTATTTGTTTTTTCCCTTCCCTATACCTTTTATTTAAAGTTTTTTTTCTTTTAACTTCCAAATCGACGCAAGACTGTTCTTTGGGTGTTTTACTCCTTCACTCTCTACATCTAATTCCTTTTCTTTCCAAAAAGGGGCAGGGGGAGAGGGGAAGGCATCCTATTATTATTGTATTGGTCTCTGTTAGATATATTTTGAGTCCCCTGGGAAGCTTGAACTCAAACCAATACACAGGGTCATCCTTCCCTTCATGAAGATGGGTGTTATGTTTGCCCTTTTCCAGTCAGCAGGAACTTCACCATTCTGCCATGACCTTTCAAATATGATGGACATTGGTTTAGCAACTTCATCTGCCAACTCCCTCAGGACCTGTGGGTGGATCTCGTCAGACCCCATGGACTTGTGCATGTTCAGGTTCTTTAGATGCTCATGAACATGGTCTTCAATTACAGTGGACAGACCTTCCTTTTCCCAGTCCTTACTTTTGCTCTCTGGGACTTGGATATTGTGATTGGAGCCTCTGCCATTGAAGACCAAGGCAAAGAAGTCATTGAGCACCTCAGCGCTATCCGTATCTTTTGTCAGCAACTCTCAATTTCCCTTCTGGAAGGGTCCCACATTCTTCCTACTCCTTTTCTAACTAATATATCTGAAGAAATTCTTTTTGTTCCACTTAATGTCCCTAGTCAGATTTAATTCTAGCTACGCTTTAGCTTTCCTGACCTGATCTCTGGCTGCACAGACAGTGTCTTTGTATTTGTCCCACATTACGTGTCCTTGCTTCCACTCTCTGTAGGCTTTCTTCTTGCATTTAAGTGTGTCCAGGAGCTCTCTACTCATCCATGCAGGCCTCCTGGCATTCTTACCTGCCTTCCTCTTTTTTGGGATGCATTGTTCCTGGGCCTGGAGGAGGTAATCCTTGAACAATGACCAGCTTTCTTGGGCCCCCCCTTCCTTCCAGCGTATTTCCCATGGCACTCTGCCGAGGAGGTCCCTGAAGAGGTTGAAATCTGCTCTTCTGAAGTCCAGAGCAGTGAGTTTGCTATGCACCCTTCTTGATGCCTTGAGGATCTTAAACTCTACCACTGTAGCCAAGGCAACCCTTCAGCTTTCCTTCGCTCATAAGCCCCTCCTTGTTGGTGAGGATTAGGTCCAGTTCATTTCTTTAATTCTGAACTGTAAATTGCAGGTTAGATTTATTGCTTTGATCTTACTGGACTTACTGCCTCCTGTTCAAGCAGGTTTTAGTCTCTTTCCTCTTTTTCTACTCTTCATTAGTTTCCTGAAGTAATAAAGCTCTCTAACTTCCCTGAAGTATTACTTCAAAACATGCAGCATTTTTACCAGGAAATGCCCCATTCTTATGAGTAAATCACCACTGATGTATCCCACTACTCTTTTCCTAAAAGACATAGAGACATAGGCTTTGGGGCAACTTGTCAAGCCCTCAGCACCACTGAGAGAAAAGAGTCAACCCTGTACAAATTCTTAACTGTACCCAAAAAAGATTTACCCACATGAGATAGATCCTGAAGTGCCACTGAAAGAAGAGATGAATTGAGGATACTTTACTCACTCTAAAACTGAAGAAGCTTGCTTGGAGGGAGCTTTGTTTTCTACTACACTACTCCAAGCATCACCAGACTGCTGAGACTTGAGGACGCAGTCACATCCTCATTCTGCTTTTGCAGGGTGACCTTAGTTCCCTAGCTCCTTAGAAGCCAATCTGTTTGCATGAGGTCAGCCTATGCCCTATAAAAGAGGCATGATTAATTCACAGGCTGATATGGTCTTTTGTTTCTATTATTACACGATGGATGCTGAAGGCACATGTGAAGGCTGTGCGGGCATTCAGTGAGACTTGGACCAACAGAGCTGGGCAAAGAGCAATCTAATGAGCTTCAACAAGGATAAGCATGGAGTCCTGCACCTAGGAAGGAATAATAAACTGTGCTAGTACAGGCTGGGAGGTGATCTGCTGGAAAGCAGCCCTGTGGAGAAGGACCTGGAAGTCCTGGTGAATAAGCTAACCCTGGGACAGCAATGTGCCTTTGTTAGCGCAATGGGATCCTGGGGTGCATTAAGAAGAGTGTGTTCAGCAGATCGAGGGAAGTTCTCCTCCCCCTCTACGCTGTCCTGCTGAGACCTCATCTGGAATATTGTGTTCAGTTCTGGGCTCCCCAGTTCAGGGGGCACAGGGATCTACTTGAGATCGAGTCCAACGGAGGGCTACAAGGATGATGAAGGAACTGGATCACTGCCCTATGAGGAGAGGCTAAGGGACCTGGGTTTTTTGGGTCTGGTGAAGAGAAGACTGAGAGGGGATCTAATCAATGTTTATAAATATGAGAGCTGGGTGTCAAGAGGGAGAGGACAAACTCTTCTCTGTTGTGCCCTATGATAGGACAAGGGGTAATGGGTATGAACTACAGCACGAGAAGTTCCACCTCAACATGAGGAAGAACTCCTTTACTGTAAGGGTCATGGAGCACTGGAACAGGCTCCCCAGAGAGGTTGTGGATTCTCCTTCTCTGGAAAATTTCAAGCCCTGTCTGGATGCCTTCCTGTGTGACCTGCACTAGATTCTATGGTCCTGCTCTGGCAGGGGGTTGGACTCAAAAATCTCCAGAGGTCACTTCCAACCCCTAACATCCCTAACCACAGGATTACAAAAGCAGCATTGAGGCAATTTCCACAAATATTAATTGTGTAGCCAAAAATAATTTGACTGTATTAATGGATAAAATTATAACACAATATATTAATGTAAGAATCAGTATGGTTGTGAAATGCTTTTAAAAAGAACTGGCAAAACAGGTAACAGTTAAAACCTAAGTAAGGCTTTCCCTCAGCTGTGTTTCTGAAAACTATGCTTCTAGCTTGTCAGCCATGCCACAATGAGTGAGATAAGCAACTCAGAAAAAACAGGACTGATCAGTTTATTTCTTTTTAAGTAGGCTGTAACTTTGATAATAATTTCATTGTGTTCACACATGAACCAGCACACTCCAGCCACTACTCTGATGAGTACTCCACTCCGACTACTGACAGATGTTCCTACCTCTTCTGTCCTCCTCAGCTGCTCAGCTTTGTGCCACTGTAAGTAACAATAGTACAGACCTACTTTCTGTGGCAAAGTCATTACAGAAAGCATTTAACTTATCAGGCTCAAGACCAGTCTTTGAGGAACTCTGCTTCCACACTAATTCACTTTTCCTCATTTTGCTTACAGTTCTTACACTAATGTTTGGGTTCTCCACCTTTAGTAACAATTTTCCATTTGTCATTGCAGCAGGACCTCTGCAGAAGCTGACAACTCAACTGGATTTTTCCAATATCTTATTAAAGAAAGAAACCAAGTTTGTCTAGCATGAACTACTGCTGACAAATGCAATTTGCATGTTATCCTCTTTTACAGCAACTTTAGTCTCATTAATAATTTTTTCTCAATGGAAATAAATTCTAGAGTCCTGTGGAGTCAGACCAGAAGACTATCCAGAATTCCCTTCCTAAATATAGCGCCATGTATTGGTATAATTAAAACCTTGCAAGCTACAGGATCAATGTTATCTGTTTTCTTCATGCCTGCAGCACATTCTGCCTACCCTCACTAGACCATGAAAGCACTGCTGGTAGATGAGCAGTAGTTTTAAAAGTCAATAAATTCCTCCATCAGGCCTTTCCAGTAGACTAATGAGAAATGAGTAAGTTTTATATTGCCTCAAATAGAACTGGATAACTGATTTGCATGTACTCTGGATTGTATTAGCAATCCCTGTTGTACCAGTGTGGCAGCTCCCTGCAGGTCCCTGTGGAGTAAGAATGTCATTTTCGCAGTCTGCAATGCTGATGTCCAACTATGTTTCTAGCTGCTCTTCTCCACACTTGAATCAGATACACCTAGCTCATTTCAGACATAATGTAATCTGAGATACTTTCAATTATTATGTCCTTAGTCTTAGAATCCACAGTAATCGGGGAGGCTTGTCCTTTCTCATTATACTGCAGTCACCTTTGAAAGAACAACACTGCTACTTTCTCTTTTTTTAAACATATTTTTCCTTTCAGAATGTCTTTTCTGGTAGAATACTGGTGTTCACATATGGTCTATCACTTTGATTCCTCCTTTCTGTTCACTTGATTCTTTACAAGCAAAAGTGTTTGTAAGACTTGAAGTAATTATACCACTTTTTCATTTAGAGAATCGAGAAGAAAAAAAATGAGAAGTGATTTAGAAGTCATGGCATACAAAGAAAAAACTGACAAAATTAGATTTGTTTGCTTCAGGATAAAGAAGACTAAGGAGACATTCAGGGAAGAAGTCTGGTAATAACCTTTGTAAAAGATGTAAAAGACTAGGTACCTTTGAGGGTTTTTTTTTAATGCAAAGGGTTTGAAGCAAATAATCACTTGAGATGTGTCAGTTTTGCATTTCTATGCAAAGACAGAAAATCATTGCCAATGTCACTGACAGACATTTTGGACTGGAGAATTTAACCATCTGTATGTCTGAGCAGTGCTGTGATTGTTTTAATGCATTTATCTATATAGAAACTGTTTCTTTTTTCTTGAGGACTAATTTGCAGGATACAGAGCATAGGACGGCCTATACCCAAAGCAGGGGCAGATCTTTACCCTGTTATGTTTATTCATTCACAAATTACAGGTGGACATACATAGAATTGTGTCTTTTCATGTGTGCACCTTCTATGAAGTCTTTGACTGATGTATGTCTCAGATTATTCCTTTGAAGATGATAATAGATTAGTTTTGCTGATGCTGGATGTAGTATTAAAACATTATGCATATTACTCTTTTATGTGATGTTACAATTTCAGGTAAGGACATTACCTTTACAGGGTAAGGTATCACCTGCCCTTTACAGCATGAGCAAGCAAGTAGAGTGAGGGTCAAGCAATTACTTTCAGCTCTGCTCTTACACCAGTGTCCCATCCATAAATGAATAACATGAGCGGTATGTTGAGTGTTGTGAGACTGCAAACTGTGCGGAAAGCACTGTGAGAGGAAGTGAAAGGACTAAATGCTGTGTTGGTCATCTTTATTGCTTCTTGAAGAGAAAGCTATACTTCTCCTTGACTTATGCAACATACTAGCATTAAGGCAAAAGACAATCCTGCTCTGAAAAGATGAATAGTATGGGCTAACTTTGTTTTGCAGAAGACTCTGTTGTTCAGAATATGGTTTCTTTCTGTTGGGAACAATACCCTATTTAGGAAAAAAAAAATGCGTGAAACTGGCTCCAGCGAACAGGAGATGGACTGCCCCAGAGCCATGGGAGTCCCCACGCAGCAGGCTGCCCCACAGCTGTGGACATTGAGAGCTCCAGCTATCAAGGAAGAATGAGCCTGGAAGCCCTGAGAGCCACGGCTCCCAGCACTTCCCAGATCTCTGCCAAGGAACCAGGTCAGCAAGCTGTCAGGAAGCTGGGTAGGGTTCTCATTGAAACACCAGATTTTGATAAGTCAGCAAATGTTCAATTGAAAACATATCAGAATTTTTCCAACCAGCTCTACTCACAATCTAAACAAATGAAGGGTGTGAGGAGGAAACACTGTCCTTATTTTACATTAGAGGGATTGAGGCAGAGATATTAACTTATGCCAGGTGCTACAGAAAGTCTGCAGTCAGGAGGCAAACTTAGATTCCATGTCGCCCCTTAATCACAAGCGTATCCTTCCGCTACACGTAATTAATTTGTCATTACAAAGACTTTAAGTATCACTTTCATTTTTATAAATGGGAAAACAAAATAATTGTACAACAACGGGTAGGAAGCCTGTAGCTGAGCCAGGACATGAACCCAATGTTCCTAAAGATGCTATGCCTATCTGTTTCTTTCATAGACAAGGTACACAGACAAGATTCAGTCAGTCTCGGATGGCCTTACTTGCCTAACCATACTAACTGCAGCAATTATGTAGACTCCTACAGCAAGATACTTCTGTACTACAGTCTTGCCATACTGAAGCCACACCATCTATTAAAAATGCTGTTCTGCTGCCAATACAGCCCTCGTGTGTGGTTGTGAGTAGTACAAAACCAAAACTTCAGATAAGGAGAGGTAACTAATGCTTCCCTAAAGATTCATATATACAGTTCAGCTGGCTTCTCTGGTTCTGCCAAATGCAAGCAGCTATAGCTACACCTAGGCACACTGCATACGCTTTTTTTCCCAAGTCTTTTATAATCCTGGGTTTCCTAGGTTTCTCTATGCAAATAGTAACCCATCAATCAGCTAGATTTCCACTTTGAACAGAACCCTAGCTGCAGGCGAGAACTGTAGCATCGCTTGGTATTAAAATCAGTTCAGTTTTTATTAACAGGTTCAAATGTCCAATCACAGAACCTAGTAGTCAGTAGAATGCTAGTGTCAGACAGCTTTTCTTTGTTGTCTTTGCCAATTTTGAATTGGGGGGGGGAGGGGGGGGTTAAATTTCCTAAACTGCACTCTTTTAGGGAATATAACTATGGAAAATATTTCATTTTGCTGGTGTTAGTATCCTCATAACCTTTTCCCTTTCTCCTATGTTTGGCCTTTAAACAGGAATTCGAAATTTAATAAGGTAGTGAGAAGCATTTAAGATATGAACTTATGTTGTTACTGTGAAAAATGGCTCAGATTTGGAAAAGTCACAGAGTTTTGATAAATGTTTCCAAGTGCCTACCAGAGAACCCAGAGTTTACCAACTAAAATGCACAAATCCTATTCTCACTGAACAGGCTCTCCTTTCCAAGAGACAGCATGCTTTGTCCCCTCTGGGCTGTCCAAGGACCAGGCAGAGAACCATGGTATCACATTTCTGCCAGTCTCTCAGTGTTCTCCTTGCCGGCACCAAGGTGCCAAAAAAGTGCCACTCAAGTTACATATGATGGGAATGAGAGCTTGACCAAAGAAGGGGGGAAAGGCAAAGCTAGAACTGCTGGTCAAGGCTGAAGCTGTGGCTGAGAACTGCTGAGGGAAGACTGGACTGTGACCAAGTAGACAGGAAGTAAAAAATTAGAATTCCTTGAGCAAGGAGACTTCGACATGCAGAAAAGTGGATAACAGTATTAGAAGCTCTCAAGGGAAATTGAGAGCAAACTAGGATTCACTAGGAAAAAAGAGACTGACGTTGTGTGAGAAATGTGTATGGGATGCACAGGAGCCATGGGAGTAGAATTAGCTAGGTTTGCCTGGGAAGGAGATTGGAAAAAAACATGTAGAGATGGAGCAGAGCTGAGAACAAAGGATGCATTTTGGAAAGGAGACAATGTTTCATGAGTGAAAGAGAAATCTTGGAGGCAGATGAAGGATGACAGTCATCCAGCTTGATGCAAAGGACTATTCACTCTCCTTCATGATCTGTAAAGAGTTGTGAGAATCACCATGTTTCTAGAGTCATCAAATCTGTTTTAGAACTGTTGGCAAAGCATGCTGCATCTTTACTAGCCTGGCTTATTAAATGTTGACATATTGTATTAGACCTGTAGCAGAGAATCTGGAAGCTATTTTTATGCATAAATCTTGGGAGAGTGAACATATCTCATGTAAAAGCGAGATTCCGCAAGACTAACCTTAGGGCACAACACCTCAGTGTTTCCTTTCATCTGACCTTACACAAATACAAATGGAGCCTGCTAATTTTCATAAACTTCCTACTGAGACTGATGATGCTGTGGATCTTGCTCCGCACTGCTTAGCTTTCTATGTGACATGCACTACACAGAAAGCCCAGGCATCCAGTCATAGTCCAGGACTCATGCAATTCAGGTGTTTAAATCCTTATCTGGATCCAGACTTTTGGTCTTAGTATCTGTGCCCCATTGCTCAACATACATAAACAGAGACAATACCAATAAATAATTTCCTAGAATATAGTTGAAGATAAGACCATCTGTAAAGGTTTAAATTCTAAACCTCAAGGAGTCTGATTAGTATCTAAGTTATCTGACTTTGCTTAGTCTAATTAATAATTACAGTGAGTAACAGAATTATGAAACACCGTTTTGTAATTAGCACTATGAGAAAATCCCTAAACATTCGGAGTTGGTAATAAGCAACACGGTTTGTCATTCCTTCTAGAGGTAGTGGTATTCTTCACTATAAATGAAAATCTAGTATTTTTTCCAGAGTTTGCTAATTTGGGCCACTTCAGAGGTAACGACTGGGAGATGAATCCAATACTAGAATAATCAGATTCACACCAAGTAATTATGCTCACATCAAACACACTGAGCTCCTTAGGCATGGCAAACCAATGGTTTTGGTTTTGAAAATTACAGGCTTGTTTATTCTTGTAATTTTCAAAGTTCTGCGGGGGAAAAGAAGACCTTAATAGATTTTAAGTCTTAATTTCCTAAATGGAGTCCTAATCACCCTAAATAGGGTGGGTTTGCTTCTTTTAAGTAAAATGTTTAGGATGTAATTTTGCTGGTATTTCCATTAAAGGAGGTGTAATTAGGGCCTGTGTGTTCATAGAACTAAAATTACAAGATGTAGCAAAGATCAGAATGTTTTTCTTATTTTGCCTCTGCAGTCTACAATATGAGAGACCAATATTCAAATTCCTGTGGCACAATTCCGAATGGTGATCTGCTGGAGAGCAGCCCTGTGGAGAGGGACCTGGGAGTCCTGGTGGATAACGAGTTATCCATGGGACAGCAATGTGCCCTTGTGGCCAAGAAGGCCAATTGGATCATGGAATGTATTAAGAAGAGTGTATCCAGCAGATCAAGGGAGGTTCTTTCCACACCTCTACTCTGCCCTGGTGAGACCTCATCTTGAGTACTGCGTTCAATTTTGGGCTCTCCAGTTTAAGAGGGACAGGGATCTGCTGGAGAAGATCCAGTGGAGGGCTATGAGGATGATTAGGGGACTGGTATACTTCCTGATGAGGACAGGCTGAGGGACCTGGGGCTTTTTAGTCTGGAGAAGAAAAGACTGAGAGAGGACTTAATAAATGTTTATAAATATCTGAGGGCTGGGTGCCAGGATGGGGAGGACAGGTTCTTCTCACTTGCTTCCTATGATAGGACTAGGAGCAATGGACATAAGCTGCAGCACAGGAGGTTCCACTTCAACAGAAGGGGGAACTTCTTTACTGTAAGGGTCAGAGACCATCGCTGCCCAGAGAGGTTGTGGAGTCTCCTTCTCTGGAGACTTTCAAGGCCCATCTGGATGCATTCGTTTGTGACCTGAGCTAGATTATGGTCCTGCTCTGGCAGGGAGTTGGACTCTCTGGGTCACTTCCAACCCCTGACATCCTGTGATCCTGTTTATGATAAAAGTGTCTATGAATCAAGAGAAGCAACGACTTAGTGATTATATCTGGGACACTGTCACTGTGGCAGACTCTTTTCTTCAATTGAGTTTCATTCAGTTGCAGACATTCCAACACCATATTACCACATCATATAATTGTACTAGTAAATTAAACAAGCCCTAACACTTGCTACAGGAAGGAGACTGTCCATTTTGTGTGACTAAAAGCTAAAGCCGTATCTAATACATTTGATAACATGTACTTGATAAAGAGAGGAAATGTACTAGAAGAACCTGTTGAAAATACCAAATTATCAAAAGCAGAAGCTGTGCAAACATCAGTGCATATGTGTAGTATGGCATGGTGACACATTAACAATGTGAAACAACATCAAATTGAAGAAGCAATAATTCAGACATGAGTATAACAAAAAAGGAAAAAGAGGGGGGATGTCTAAAACACATTTAGAATGTGCAATACAGCAAAGACAGGCAGTCTTACTTTCTAATTGGTAATACACCAGGAAAAAATATATTTAAAGGAACCATGGTAAATATTCTAAAGCTAGTAAAGGCATCTTTTTTATATATAAGCCTAATGAACTGAAGGATCTTGGTGATCATTTTTATCACTGGAGTGAAAAACTGAGTCAGATTCAAGACAGGAAGAATAGCCATGCATATAAAGAGGCCTACAAAAGGGCCATACAAATCTTGTAAGGAAAGAATATTACTACAGTTGCAAAGTCCAAAACTTAAATATATCAACGTATGCCAGATTAAGAGTGTTTGCTTGTGTTCATGTATGAGATAAGCTACTACTTTTTTTTTACTAGGCCTCTATTGCAGTTGGTGTACGAAATGTGCCTTCTTCCTTGATGAGCTTAGTATTTCCCTTTTTGTTCAAGGTGTGTCTTTGGTTCTTATTTAATACATGATAGCCAAAACATCCTCCAGAAGAATTGTTCAATTTGGCAGATTTTGTTATCGCTTAGTATGCAGGTTCTTCAGAAGTATGAGTCAAAGGGGGCTATGTGGTTTCATATCGAATCAGAGGTGTCAGGTTCATTCCTTGATATGAAGAGTATTTTTATTCACATTCTTCCCACTGCGTCTTATTTCTTCAGGCTGTTCAGTAACGCTATACCCTCATCTCACAAACTCATACATTGCCTTTAAACCCAGCCAGCTTAATTTTACCATATTTTCCTCAATCCCCTGCCATTTCCCCTTTCCAGGTCACTTATTTTACAGGCTGCATTTTTCACTCCTGAGTCATTTGCCAAACACACCTAGCTGCTCTGAATCCTACCCTCTTTCTGCAGTCACCTTTCTGAAGTAGCAGGTCTGGATCCACTTTCCAGCTTGTCCTGCCATTCCAACACCACCAGAGCATTTGTTCCTGCATAGCTGGCTTTGCTCTACTGGCATCAAATTTGTGTTGTGTTGTATGATTTTCTCCTCCTGTATCATGGTGAATTACTTTCTCTTCTGTTGTAGTCATGTCATAGGCCTCACAAAATAGCAATTTTCTCCTCAATTTTATGTCTAACTTAGATTTGCTTGGTTCTAAGCAGAAAAAAATCCCTGCCAAGAGAGGCCATGACAGGGAAAATGCCTCTGTTCTGGTAGTCCTGAGCTAAGAGTAGCAGTTCTAGTGGGAACAGAAATGTATGCACTGATCAGGATGGGGAGCCCTGACAGAAAAGGTGACAATAACCCCTCCTTGTCATGGAAGGAAACAAAGAACATTTAAGTCTCCTTATGTTAAATATGAGTTCTTGCTGCAGAGCTCAGGACCTCTGAGAGGGTTTGAAGAAAGCACTACCACAGTACTTCAACATCATACCATTTCCCATATTTTGCTGTAATATTCAGGACACAAATTCCAACACACATTAAAAAACAGCTACTAAGAGGCAAACAAATGCAAAGGAAAAAGCCTGTCCCAGTTAAAGCCTGGCAAATGAAACAGGTCTTAGCATAAGGTGTTTAGCAGCCACTTGTAAAACAAGGAGATACTCACAAGCTTCATGACAAAACGACTTTTTTTAAAAATAAAAGGCATAAATAGTTCACTGGGGGGCTACAGCTTAATAAAAAATCTCCCTTTGGGAAGGTTATTACACTGTTTTATGCATGGTCTTCAAAAGCAGGTGATGCGTAGGGATGCTGCTGCATTCATATATTTGGCAGGGTCGAGAGGAGAGGATATGAGGTAGGCAGCTATCTGCTTTTGGGGGAACCCGGGAGGGAATCAAAACACGAACTGGGAAGCACAAAAAGTGCACAAACACCTGACCATCGCTGCAGCTGCTAAGAGCCGTGCCATTCTTGGCGCTCTGCTCTGTACTCATGGCAGAATAAATACGTGTGTGGGCGTAAATTTTCTTCTAAAATTAATGCTAATTACGGCTCATCAATTCTAAGCGCCATGGTGCTTCATTTCGCCGGGCGCCTCATAGCCCATCACCACACCTTAGGGGTGCAGCTCGGCACCATCGGTCCCGGAGGGCCGTTGCAGCCACTTCGCTGTGCCGAGTACGAAGCAATGCGGATACAGCCCTGAGCACTGTCCCGGGTAGACCCCGCAGGAGGCAAATCCTGCCTGGGCAGCACGAACCACGCTCCTACCCACGGCGCCAAGGCGGAGTCACGACGCTCCTGCCCGTTCCGGAAGTCCCCTCGGCCGCCGAGGGGCCGCCTTCCTGCCTGCGCGGCTCCTCCTCCGGCCGGTCAATATGGTGGCGGAGGCGGTACAGAGGGAGCCGTGAGCCGGGGCCAGTGTCCGTTCTCCCTCCTTTCTTCTTCCCTTTCATCCGGTGGTGGTCTCCACGGTCCACGGTCCACCCGTGTGGCGGGTCTTCCCGACGCGGCAGGAGATGCAGTCGGCGGGGCTGCCGGACTGTGTGTGAGCGCGCTGCCCATGTGGGTGTCCCGGTGAGGCCGGGAGGGCAGCGGGAAGATGCTGCTGTCGCTGGTGTTGCACACCTACTCCATGCGCTATGTCCTGCCTGCCGCCGTCATGATGGGCACGGCGCCCACCTACGTGCTGGCCTGGGGAGCCTGGCGTCTACTCTCCGCCGTGCTGCCCGCCCGTTTCTACCGCGAAGTGGACGACCGCCTCTACACCATCTACCAGAGCATGGTGCTCTTCTTCTTCGAGAACTACACGGGCGTGGAGGTGAGCCGGGCGGGGAGGTGGGCCCCGGCCTGGCGACCCCCGCGGGAGCCAGCAGCCTTTGGGAAACGGTCGTCGATGGTGTCGGCGCGGGCCAGCTACTGTCGGCCGGCTTCCCGGCCGGCGTTGCCCCCCTTTGCCTGCCAGGACGCAGGGCCTGCCCGCCGCCATGTGAGGTCCGCGGGGAGGAAAGCGGCCGCCGCCGGCAGCAGGTGCGAGCTGTGGGCTTGTCCCGCTGCCGTCCAGGACTTCGGGTCCGCAAAGGACAGGCATTTTTCACAGCCGCTGCTGCTGCACTTCTGGTGATGCTTTTCACGGAGTACTGGTGTTGTGTTCATTTTGCAGGTCGGGAAAACGGAAGGGATGCGACACCGGTTGTGCTCTGCCAGCATTTGAGTGGCAGCCTCCTTTGAACCCTATGGCCTGTGCTGCACATGTGTAGTATTAAATTGTCAGCTGAAAAGGGAACTATAACCAACTCTAATTTACTTAATAGACGTACAGGTTTTTAATAAATAGATTACTTTAAATTATTAGAGCTTCTCAGTTCTTGTGCAGTCTGCCCATTGTCAGTCTTTGGCCCATGAATTCTGACTCAGTCACGGATTGTGATTATTCAGTACGTCAAAAAAAATTAATTCCAAGGTTTCAGGTTAATAACCTGGAATCTGAGTCTCTTATGTGACCTGGGAAACAATTGGACTCTAATACTCCGCTTGTGAAGCATTACATGTTCAAAAAGTTACATATTTATCTGCAAATGAGACTTTCAATTCTACATATAAACAAATAATTATTCAGTTATATAGATGACAGATGCTTGCTGTACCTGAACTCGACTTTCAAAATTATGTGAACACACAGAAGTGTATTTGAAGTTGGTGTCTGTAGGTGCTTGAAAGTAAAGAATAACAAGTGCTTACATGTGCATTGGCAGCTGACAGTGTTGGTACAGATAAGACCTACATGCTTACAGCTAAAGTATTTGTCCACTCTCATGAAGCATTAGTTCAAAATCATCCCAGAATTCCACTGTTAAGCAGTTGTAGGCCTGATTTTATATCAACTCATAGAAATACCCAAAGCCAGTTAAATAGATAGAAGAGTTGCTTGGTTTGACATCAGGGTAAATAAAACAGGTATAGAACAGAATTGAGATCTTCTTGTAGTGGTAACAAATTTTTGATTCAACTTGTCACTCCTGTAACTTCATTTTGTGTCTTGTCATTTACTTTTTTTTTTCTTCACAAAAAAGGGAAGAGGAAGTAGTTTATAGATTGCGTACTTAAAGATTTATCTGCCTTTTTATGTAGCATTGTCAGATATCTTCATATGTAGTAACACACCTTGGTTGGTGGCTGCTGAAATTAGCAGTGTAGTAGTTTCATTCGACCTATTCCAAGAACAAGAGTAAAAAATCAAGATACGAGTAGTAAGAGAAAAGTTATGCAAATATCCTACAAATGGTGTGCATACAGTAGCGATGAAAATTTTGTTAAGAACTTCTAGGGTAATTACGCTTGTGACAAAGGTGAGGAAAGGAAAATGCTAACCAAAAGAAGTAAGGCAGCCATTGTCTATTGACCTCTGTTTCCTCTTATTCCATTGATAAATCTTCATCCACACATGGAAAATAAATGGTGGGAGACAATACAGGTGGTCACTTAGAACAATTTTAAAATAGAGCTGTTTTGTCAAAGTAAGCAAGAGGTGGTGTTAAAAGGAGGTGATGTGTGCAAAGCTGAAATAAAGGATAACAAGTAAGAGCGCACAAAACCAATGTGGCGTATGTCTTAGGATAAGTAAAATAATAACTGAGAATAAAGGGTAAATAAGGACTGTGATGGTTTGGGAGTTACCCACCCCCTCACACTTTGTAAAATGACCCAGACTAGAACTCAGTCGGCTGGAAGTTAAAAGATGAAGGTATATTTACAGCTTTGCACAATGTACAAGCAGATATATACACTATATACAGAATATTTACAGAAATATACAAGTAAAACAGAAACACAGCTCCCCTCCCAGAAATCAGAGAGCCCAGGAGGGGCTCCCAACCACCCTTCCGCCTTCTCCCCACCCCTGTACCTTACCCCAAGGTTTGCCTTACACGCAAGGTAAATTAGGAAGATTGGCTAGGGGGCTTAGAAGAAAAGTGGTTAGTGAGGATTAATCGGCAGAGGAGCCAGAGCCGAGAAACTGCTAGATTGCCCCAGCAGCTACTGTTCCAGCAAGCGACAGACAGAGACTGACTTATCTATATGTTTTGGTTATTGTTCCCAAACAATTCTCCAGCAAACGTATGAGTGAAGTAGACATCATGATGTTTTTCTTTCACAACCTATAGTGTAGTTTTCTCTATTAAAATATTCTAATTAGCCTCAAACCAGCACTAGGACATAAAATACAATACATATATAGAGAGGTAACATAAAACAGGTACAATACATGGATCATTAAACTGGACAATAACCCCATTTGTTTAAAGAGGAGAAACAAGTTGTCCTTTTAGACCTAGTCTTGCAAACACTGAACATATTCAACTTGAAACTCACAATGGAAAGTTAAGCGTGTGCATGAGTGTTTGAGGTTGGGATGGTAACCTGAGAGCTAATGTGAACTAGCTGGTTTCAGGTATGTAATTAGATGCAGACATGCATCATAATTAAACTTCATCCAAAAAAGCAATGCAAGAAAAGTAACTTGCATGGCTTTGTAAAGGCAGCTGTAGGGATTTATCAACATAAAATCATCTTTATTGCCACGGGAGGGAGGAATTCAGCAGCTCTTTCAGGTCTATTAATTTATTCAATCGATGGAAATGTGTTGGAATATTTTTTTGTGACTGGATAAATGGGATGTCAACACCCTCATCCATCAGAATACTGAAACTTGTTGCGTTGTCTCACTGAAGTCATCAGGATTATACAGACGCTTAAGTGCCTTACTGAATCAAAGCCTTAAGTGTCTTAGCAGTGCCACTATTTTACCCTGTATAAAAACTCTTTAGCATTATGTACGGCTTAGCATTCTTTGGTTTATGACACTTAGAGTATTTATTATTTTTCACTATGGTGATAGTAAGGCAGGTGTGAATTTTGAGATGTCTGAATGAGACCTTAATAAAGTCAGTTTTGATAATAAATGTAGAATATTTATTTACTGAATGAAATGGTAATGTATGTTGATATCTAGTTTTTATTCGTTTTGTCAGGAAGTGATGATTATCTGTGTTAGTCCGTCAAGTATCAAAATCAAGGAGAACAAAACAGAAGAAAAATGCATTTGTGCATATGCTTGTGGAGACAGATTTTGATACTTGATGGACTAACACAGATAAACCAAAGAATGCTAAAAACATCCAATTTTATTAAAGCAAAAACTCTAATTCATGCTTCAAAGGCATTTCATCTTTATAGCAAATTCATTTCAGTTCTGAAATAAGGTGATAGCCTGATCTGCATGACAGAAAATCCTGAAAGGCTAATAACTCCTTTTCTCTTAAGTGTTGGGCTTGAGATCTAAAATAATTACAGAGGCCGTCTAAGCCTAAGGCATTTGAGCTAAGGTGGAATCAGTTGAGGTCTTCCAGTAGTGTTAGAATTCCATTAATGAACTGGCCAAAATAACCCTTTTGCTGACTATCATGGAAGATTTGGCTGTATAAAGTGTAAGAACCAATATTTAGAGTACAAAAAAACAACCCAAAACATACCAAGACAGCAAGTGAGGTAAGTGAGATAATCTGGAGATATATATATATATAAAAATATATATATGTGTGTGTATGTGTGTATATATGTGTGCATATATATACACATATGTGTTGTGTATGTATATGTATGTATACATATGTATATAATATCCATATATGTGGATGTGTATATATATATATATATGTATATAATATATATGCATATGAGTATATATTTATATGTATAAGTGAAATCCTGTAATGTGGAAATTCGTCAGTGCAATTACATTCTAGCAGATACCCATTATTTTTATTAAGGAGCTATAAATATATTAATCCATATGTGACATTGTGATAGTGCTCTTTAATAATCTCCAGGATTATAAGATCATCATAATTAAAATCTGTAAGTGCAGTCCGTTCTAAAGTGGCATAGAGAGAATGGCTCTGCTTTGACTTTTATGTTGCCTTTGATACAAATACATTTGTGTTGCCTCCCATGTGTCCTGTAAGCAGTAGAAGGGCTGCATGGCTCTTTTCTAGGAGGGGTATGTACAAGATGCTTGAACTCTATAAATTATAAAGCGAGGTGCAATTCGAGTACTTCAGAGGACTTGCTTGTGCAAATGTTGACTTGACCTCAAGTTTCTAAAATATCCAGTAGTCTGTGAGGTGTGTTTGTTACAGCTTTGTCTTTACCGTGTTAGGAAAGTCTAGTTTCTTACATTTCTTACAGATGATGAACAGTTGCATCTTACCATAAAACATGGAAACCAAAATGACAGCAAATATACCATGTAATCGGGACTTTTGAAAGGCTTAAATGATGAATGCTGCCATCGCTCTGTGACCCTTAGCATCTTATCCCAGTTGCTGTCAGGGTGGTGAAATAAATGCCTATTGTGTTTGTGCACGTTTCAGATCAGATGAGAACTAGATGTTCAACTTCTTTTTGTTGTAATTGTGTTTGATACTTTGTATTGAGTGGTGTTGAAGAAACAATACAGAAATTACCACCCAGATTGCTTCCTAAAGGATCATTTTCCATCTGAAAGGTTTTGACAATTGAATAAAATCCATGACTGAATTAATGTGCATGGATTTTGTTCAGTGCTGAAGCGCTTCTGTCAGCTTACTTCCCTACCCCCACTTCCTGCTGAATAGGAGATTTTGGAAGTGGTGCTTTCATTAGAGGCATTATGAAACTCTGTTTTTCATTGTCACTCTTTAAGGTCTGTGATAATCTGATGCTACCTCATTGTAGTTTAGCAGAGCTGTAGTATTTTTAAAAAACTGGTTTAGAAACTGCAAGAGATACCTGTTAATGCATTGTGCTTTCTGGTTTGGTACTGAAGCTTGACCATCCTGTGTCTCAACAAAAATTGAAAACAATTTAGAATTAGAGCACACCTTGCAGAAGCACTGTGCTGCTGAACTTTTAATGCTTCTTTTCTCTGTAGTAGAGTTTGGGCTCTTGGCTTCCTAAGAAATTTGTAAGGAGAACTCTATGCCTGAGCTTGAGATGGGTGCTTATTCTTCTAGCTATTGGCCAGTTTGTGTTGGAAGCGAGAGTTACAAGGTCCATGCCCGTCTTTATTCCCAGGACAGCAGTCTTCCCGGATGAGGTTATTGTTACTTACTTCCTACTTTTCCTTTTGAAGCTGTTCATTCATCCATCAGGTAATTCAGGAGAGTCCATGGTGGAATCGGAAGGGAAAAGAGGTGGCACAAATCTACTAGCAAAGATAATCAGCATACTTCCATTAGGGAGGTGCTTCTGGCTGCCGTTGGCAAGGTGGGTTGTCGCATCTTGGGAACCTGGTTCATTCCTCTCTGCAGGCTGGGATGCATATTAACCAGGCTTTAAAGCATGGTGGAGGTTCCTTTTCTAACTGCATTCTGATGATAGGTGTGAGTGACAAGGCCTGATTCTCCTTGACATAAGGACCCATTTCCTGGGAAAATGCCATAACCTGAAGGAGACATCAGTTTTCATCCTTCTGCAGTTGTATTTGGAAAGTGCTGGCAATTGCATTTTGGCACGAGCCTGTTTTTACGTGTTTGAGATCACTGAGCTCACCTCCCAGTCTGGCATCTCAGGAGTGGGAAGAGTACTGGCATGGTGTGGGAGCTGATTGGGAAGGCACAGAGCTGCACGCAAGGTAAACCTCCAAGCTCAGGTAGTAGCTGAGCAACATCCAAAGACTTGCACTTTCCTAGTTCGTTCTGTGTTGTTAACACCCACTCATGTTGCTGCTTTGCGAAACTAAATTAGCTGTTGAGAGGCATGTTGAAGGGTTAAGATTTACATAACTTGCTGTTTATTTGCAGTGGTAGAAATAATGAAATAAAGGTCTTGGGGGAACTATAGAAATTGGGAATTGGTATGGTGCTAAGATTGAAAAGAACCTGGAGAACATAGTGAAGTAAATCCCTTTTGCGTGGTAAACTGCTGAAAGAAGCAGAGTGAAATTTTTCAGCCATGCTGTTTGCTCCATGAATGAAGCCAATTTACCCTGGCTCATCTCATTAGAGATTCCACTGCATAGCTTTCTCCAGGCACCCATGGCTTTTAAAGTATTCAACAAAGTCCTGTGTTACTGTAGCAGAAATTAGTGATACCTGCTAACCCTGAGGGACGCAGCTTTTGCATTGAGATGAGTACCTAATTTTAGACTCTTACGTTCAACAGTGGTGTGAGGCAGCAAAAATAGATCCATTAGGTATGTAAGCTTTGTGCTCTTTTCCTTTTTAGATATTGCAAAAGTTGTATTTGCATATCTTATTTTTTGCTCTTGTCTTTGGTTGTCATTCTGAAGGTGAAAAGTCTTTCATAGCTCATCAGGGTATCAGCTAGAGTTCTGGTGTGCTGCAGATCTTGGGTCTGGGGCAATCAGTTGACTGCTGGTCCTGATCACCCCCAACTTCCTGGCTGTTATATGAAAAATAAATGAAATAAATTTAAACTGAGGTCTGTTAGTATTGTTTTAAATGTGTTATCAGCTACCTGAATCAAAGCTGCTGCTTGGGTTCATAGATTATAAGCTTCACCTGCAAATTTGTCTAGCATATATTTTCCAAATGACAAGTCACAACTGAATCTGAACTTTGTATCAGCCTTGTCTAATGCAGTCTGCAATTTAAAACTTGTATCTTTATATTTTAAAGTTCATTGCCTATATTTACAGAAATCCTAAAAAGTCAAGTATTTGTCAGGCGAGGAAAGCTAAGGAGTTAAAGGCTAGGTTTGAAGGCAGTTAGAAATTCTGATTCCAGGTATTTGGCCAGGAAGTTTTACAGTCCCATGGCTTGATTGTAAAATTTTCTGTTTAAATACACTCTAAGTATCTTAAGGTTTTTGGTATATCCAGTCCTTGATATAAGCTGCCCTGATTTTGCATAATCTGTTACATTTGAAAATAATAATGGTATTTATAACATTTTTAAGTTCCACTTCATTTTTCTTTAAATCTCCATGAGTTCTACACGCTTTCCTCTTTTTTGCACTTAACTGTGTTTTGGTAGCTAGTGGTCCATGGAACTTCATAGTTCTCTTCCATGCCCTTTCCTTCTGCTTACATAATATGTCCAGATATTTTATGTAAGGATGACTGTTAATTGAGAAGTTTTTTTTCTCCTAGTACTCTACCATTAGACACTGTTCTTGCCAAGAGAAGACTATTCATAGTTAAATATTTGATTCTAATTGTTTCAAACTATTTACCTCAGGCTTACAGAGTATCCTTTTTTTGTCAGTTTTAGTTCTGTTAGATAAAGTAGGCTTAGATGTCAAGGATTTTGACATTACAATTAGGAGGAAGCATATCTGCTCAGGGGAAAACATTCTTTAATCTTTGTTCTGTCAGTTTGAATGTATGCTATGAAGAGATTCGGGCTAAAACCTAGGGAAATTATTTTCTCCTTTTGTTCATTTAATTTTTGTCACATATTACTTGTCATCTTCCGTCTTATAACCAGCTCCTCAGCCTGAGACTAGGCAACCATAGAGGTTACGTGTGATGGTTTGGGAGTTACCCGCCCCCCACACACTGTGAAATGACCCAGACTAGAACTCAGCTGACTGGAAATTAAGGAATGAAGCTCTATTTACAGCTCAGCACAATGTACAAGCAGATATATAGACTATATACAGGAATATTTACAGAAATATACAAGTTAAAGGTAATACAGAAACACAACACCCCTCCCAGAAATCAGAGACCCCAGGAGGGGCTCCCAACTGCTCTTCCACCTTCTCCCCACCCCTATACCTTACCCCAAGGTTTGCCTTACGTGCAAGGTGAGTTTGGAGGATCAGCCAGGGGAGTTAGAAGAAAGGTGGTTAGTGAGATTACTCAGCAGACAAGAGAAAAAACCAGAAGCTGCTAGACTGAGACGCTGTGCCCCAGAGAGTGTTATCTATGTTTTGAGTACTTAAGCATCTCAGCAAGCCTATGAGTGAAGTAGACATCACCATTGTTTCCTTTTAACAACCTATAATATAATTTTCTCTATTAAAATATTCCGGTTAGCCTCAAACCAGCACATTACGCTAGTTTGATTTTCTTAAATATGAATTTGGCTACCCATACTTTGCTTGAATATGTGTTTGAGCACATAACTAGATGTGAAGAAAACCCCAATATTTTGGATTATTTTTAACTATTGTGGTAGATAATTTTCCTCTCGAACTTATGGACTGGTTTATCTCTCACTACCTAGCACTACTGGGGAATCTGAGGGCATACATTCCTTTTTTTGTAAGCAAACATCGTGCACCATTTAAAAAACCATCTTTTTTCATGTCTACTATATATATATTTGAAATAGGTACTGTACTTTTTTTTTTTTTTCTTGCTTAAGAAAATATATAATTACTGGTAGTTTATCATTAAAGTTATTTAGAGTTTCCCAAGTTGTCACTTACAGTAATTATGGGCTACTCCATGGTCTGTGCAATAGAACTGCACTGTAACCAAAAGCAAAACATTTACAGAAATATCCAGTGAATTATTTGGGCCCTGAAAATAGGATTTATTCAGAAATTAGATGGCAAAATCTTAAAATTGCATGCATGTAACTTTTTTCTGTAACCAAGACTAAAACAGTGAAGTTCTATAGATGGTTGGTTGGTTGGCTTTTAGATGGATCATGTCACTAAGGAGTCCAGACAGGAATAAAGTAATTGTGTGTGCTTAAAGCAAAGTTCCTAATCCATGTACGGCCCCGATCAGAATTCAGAAGCAAAGCTCCTGAATCTATAGAGTACTCTGAAATTATATTTAACATATGCTAGCCAGAATAAGGACCTCATAAAAAGTTATTTAAACAAATTAAAACTGAAAGGGAATAAATCAATACCTCTCTAGAACTTAACAGAGAAGTAACTCAGCTTACAGGATACATCAGTTCTCTCTACATACATGTGTTACTTTCAGAAGAGAGAATCCTCCTTGCTCCTTAGAGAGCAGTGTGATAGGGCAGAATAGGATTTAAGATCACTGGAGTGATTTGTTGAATTTAGTCTGAGACTGTTGCTTAAATAAGCATAAAGTAAATGAAATTGCCAGAACATACTTGGTATTGTGGAAACTTACTTTCTCTGAAATCAGCCTTTTGTGTAGATTGCATGTTCCCAGTTATGGTTGTTTCCTGGAATTGCTTTGATTTACTACATGCCCATTCTCTGAAAAATAATCATCACCTGAATCACCCTTTTAATGAGAAGTTGCGAAACTGGAGGTATCGTTCATTATTCACACTAGTCTATCATAACCTAAAGTCATTTGTTATCTCCTGCTCCAAATCACCATCTGAGGCTTTGGGGAGGTCTCTGAGGAAAGATAGGTAATGCTGCTATAGGATTAAGTCCTTCACATGCTGTTCCTCTACAGCATCTGGGAAAGCTGCAGGCAAGCGAGCATTGAAAACTAAACATGTGATATTGCTTGCCTGTTGACAAGTGTCTGATTCCTCTTACAGGATTGTGGGAGTTTTCTGGTATTTTTTTAGAATTACTTTAACTGTTATGAACATTCAGAATAATAGGGAATGCTGGCATCATTTAGCCTGCTACTGTAACTAGATGTGCTGTGTATATATGCTCTTAACTTTTCACTTCATGAAATTCTCCATTTCTGCTTTAAAATAAATGTGGTAGTTACTTGTTGATTTCCCTCAATAAGCTAATGCCAGTGAAACCTGAGATTTTTCTTCAGACAGCCTGCCTGCAGTGAAAATTACTTAATTCATTATAAAACTCTAGAAAACTAGGCAACTAATTGCTTGCAGCCTAAATAGTCGCAGGACTCTTTCATGCTCAAATTAAAAAAAAAAAAAAAAATCGAATGTGCACAGAATAAGAGACTCTAAAGCTGCATTCTTACTGATGTAGATATTATAAATTTTATTATACACATTTATTATTACATGTTGACTCCAGAAGCAGTCTGGTAGTTGCATTTGGTGGTTTGTTCATGCAAACTCTTCACTTTCACCATAATATTATATCCAGACTTCTTAATAAACAATATGTATTTTTGTGTGCTCACAAGGTAACTGCATTCCCTTTAAGATTTTTTTTATTATGATTCTTCCTGAAGGAACTTTCCCTTAATTCAGGGGTCAGTTGTCTTTAATTCATCTGAGAGACTATAAAGCCTTTAACACTCAGCATCAGAACTAGACTTCTGTACATGCAGCTAGTGCTAGTGAATTAAACATAACCATTTGTAACAGTTTGTTAACTTGGACCATTTAAAAAAAAAGAATTTACATTACTGAAAACTAAGGTGAATGCAAGAACATACAGGCCTCATACTTAACATCACATGGTATGGTTCTGCTCTGCATAATCCATGTAAGTTGCTAATACAGTCTTCTTACAAAAAGGAAATAAAATGGCAGCAACTGTATTCTTTTAAGTTCTCTGCTTTCTAATTCAAATGAATGATTTAGGAAAACAATTAATAAAGCTGAATCGCATATAGGAATCTTTCCAGTATTCCACAGAGCTGTCTCTTGGCAATGGTTTTCTTCACTGAGCCCCAGTAAAATACAGAATATTTGAGTGAACTATCTCCTTCAGTAAAATGGAATGTATTGTGATTTTATGGTTTGATGCTAAGCCTAAGAAATAGACTTCAGACTTGTGCAATTGTGTTTTGAGGAGATAGTCTCTAGTTAAAAAGGTAATGAGGTATAGCAGTAGAATGGCCATTACCTGAAACTTGTTTGTGATATAAAGGTGTTTTTAGAAAAAAAAAATACTTAAAGGTAAACTTTTTTTTGAGATGTAGATAAAAAGCAATTGGAAACATAAAAGTAGTTTCTCCTTCGGTCTTGTATTCTTATGCTGCAGGCAAGTTAAACCCTTATCTGTTAAATATGAATAAAAGTGTTTCTCTGTCTTCCGTGAAGAAAAATAGCTGTTAGGTTTTCAAATGTCCTAATATAAGAATTTCAGAGAAATTTGTCAGCACCCAGTACAAGTTTCCTATTTGTATCCTGTCTTGAACCTGCTTCTTGTCAAACGAGGTAAATAGATTTTGTGATCTGAGGCACTTTCTCTAGAAGTTCAAAGAGCAGGTTATGTTTAGGTTTTTAGACTAAGAGTAAATTAAAACAACTTTCCATAATATGCCTGCAGCAGTGCTGCAGAAGTCATTTTGCATAGGTTTGCATATTGACTTCAGAAACTGTTATCTGGTGGTTGCATTTGGTGGTTTATTCATACAAGCAGCACACTTTCACCACAAAGTTTTATAGAAGCTTTTTAACAAACACGAGAAATGCACTGAAGCATACTATTTATTGTAAGAATCGCTCTCAATGTAGTAGTTCTCAGCTCACACAGATACTCTTCTGCCAGAGAGCTGCAGTCCTAGTTCTAAATGTAGTCAGAAAGAAATAGCAAAATGGAGTGAAGTCCACAGTTGAGTATATGAGGAATGTATGGGTTTTTTTAAGTGAAGCCTTGATGTCTTGAATGTTTTGTGTCTCCTCTCTTCTTCCGGGAGAGGGAAAGAATGATCTGCTAAGTATCCTACTATTGTCCTTCTTTTCGATTGCTATTGCAGTATTTGAAGCTGATGTTTTTTTCTGATCGGAATGCTCCTTCTCCATAAAGGGCTTCAGTGACTTTTTTGAAGTAATGGCAAAAAAGGGAGTGATAGGACATCATATGAAGTGACCTGAATTTTTGCCATGACTAACCAACCATGTTGCCTCTCAAGTAGAAGTGTCAAATCTGTTTGCAGGTCAGCTCCTAAACTGCCCTCATTATCAGTCATATCCAATTATCATATTAAGAGGAGTTAGGAGTGATCATCAGTTGACTTGCAAGCAGGTCTTCTGATACCTCTTTAGTTATTTTTGTCATGACCCTATTCACTAAGCCGATGTAGCTAGGATGTGGTTAAATGATCTGTTCAATTTTCTTTGGTATATGCAATTTTCTTTGGTATATGCATAACCAAGAAATAAAACTATCGACTCTAAATTGTGATTGTCCACCTTGCTGCAGTGAAAACTATGCAAATTATGAGTTGCTTAGGTGTGGCTGCCAGGCAGACGGTTTTACATTGCTATGTGACCTACCACAGTAGCATAGTCGTGGTTGAATACATTGCAGTAGAAGAAGCAGAGGCATCCAGGGAGGTTTAATCTTGTGTCACCAGATCACCCAGGAGCTCCTATTTGTGTGACAAGATCAACCTACCACTGAATTAGTAAATTGTGCTACCAGAAGAGCTTCTAACCTCTTGCCTCACTTGCCAGTGAATTGGAGCGTCTCTTGGCAGTGACACTCTGAGAGGTGTGTCTTGTGCCTTTTGAGTGTGTGAACAGGTTGGTGTGTGGCATCCAGGGAAGCAGGGTACCAGCCTTCCCACAGAAGGAAATCTGTTAGCAGTTTCCTTTTCTTCAAGACTTTGCTGAATTGAATTTGACAGCACTGCTATGTAAACAGATATGAAAGACCCAAATTAGTGGTAACTGTGTTGCTCATTATTGTGAACTGGGCTGTGAGGCATGGCTAAAAGCATACATCTGTACCCAAGTGATAATTGCAGTAAGTCAGCTTTTAAAAATATTTTCCTTCTGCTTGCTTTGGCTGACTGTACTGCTCTTCCATTTAACATGTTTTCTTTGCTTGACTTCNTTGCTTTCCACAACCTGTAATCTGGGGGGTTGTTTTGTGGGGTTTTTTGGTTTTTTTTTTCTTTTTTAACAAAGCAGCATCTCTTCAAATGAATAGGTTCCCTACTTGCTTCATTGTGGTAGACAGGACATTCATCTTGTCAGTTTTTCAAGCTGATAGCATAGGTAGAACTTACCTGTGCATACAATATCTGGAACACTAGGGATCTTGTGTTACGAAGGTGAAAATTGCCTCCCAGCCATGTACTATTTCCCTGGTGCTCGCTGGCGAGTGCCTTGCAAATGGGAAGACCACCCCATCTTGTGCTTCACAGACCCCAGGGACAGCACTGAGAAAGAGGACTAGAAGTTTTTTATCTACTCATCTCCAGATTGCTTCAAAATGGGTATGCACCCAGTCTTCCACTGGACATTTGTTCCTGCATTGTTGGTAAATCATGCAGGTACTTGCCTTCACTGTGGTCCCCTGATCTCTTCTGTGGCAGCAGGCTTAGGATTCAGAGACTGCAGATACTCTGCATCAGGGAATTGTGCAAACTTAGCTGCAAAAACAGCAGAGAGTCAGAGGTTTTCTGGAGACTATCAAGAAAAGTAGTGTATCATTGTGCTGCTGTAGTATACACTAGGTGCTCTGGTTCACCTGAAAGCTATCAGATTGATGGAAATTAAAGGTTTATGCTACTTCTACTACTTAGCTGGCATCTAAGCCTTTGCTTAGGTGAATTCTGCAGATATTATCCAAAATGGAAAAAGACAGTGTTTCTGCAATGTTCAAGGACATCTGTGTGGCTGCCCAGTTAAGCATCTCCTATACAATCTGAAGAGGCCTCTGGAGAATGCAAGTTGAAGGTTGCGATTCTTACCTGGCTGTAATAACAGTTGTATGTTTGTAGCTCCCAGGTCCTAGCTGTGTACATCTGAAACATGAATTGCTGTTTGCTGGCCTTCCAGGAACTGTGTAAAGCCTTTCCTTAAGATTACTGACATGGGCAGTGCTGAAGTGAATGATGCTGTCTCATCCTCTTAGGGTGAGCCATCTAGGCAAACAAAATAGCATTTCTGGATGTTTTTTTTACTCCTTTCTTTGCTTTGGAATAAAATAGCCAGGTTGGTTTTGTTGTTGTTGTTTAATAAGAACCTAATTATAAGTAGGAAAAGATAAGTTTTGTTAATTTTTTTTTTTTTTAGTTCTGTACAGCAGTATGGCTCTGTGTTTTTATCATTAGTAAGAAAGTTTTGGTCCATTACATGTAAACACATGTAACCATTATGATTAAGACATCATGTTGTACAACAGAATTGCTTACAGTAACAATGAGCAGGTGTGAACTAAATGAAATTTTATCAAAATAAAAAATAATGCAGATTAACTTATATTTGACAAATACAATCATACCTTTTGGTTTTTTAAGGGCAATAATCCTGTTTTGTTTTACTCATGGTCACAAGTGATGAGTGCTTTGAATTGTGAATATGACTACACTGAAATTTTCACTGTAAATTAAAGTTTTTACAAGTTGAAGTTATAAATTGTGTATTTCAAACCCTCTTGTGTGGAGCAGCTATTAGAGTGTCTGTGGGCAGATTTTGCTTTCCTTTTGTTTTTATTTTCTTACATTTTAAAAAACCACAGCATTCAGGACCTTCTGGTTTAGTGAACTGTTGTAGTGAGCCTTTTCCTTTCCTTTAAGTAAGTCTGCCAGAAACTTGTGTAGTGGAGTCTTAACTTGAAATTAAAGAAACCAGTATTTATGGATCAAGGGTGCTGGAAAAGTCTACACTCTGAAAAATGAAACTTTGTGAGAACAGAAAGATAATTTTTTATTTCAGTAACATTTTGCACACAAACTGTAAGATCAGACCCTCTTGACTACTACCTTACACAAAACACTATGTAGTATGTAAAGTATCAGCAGAATGGTTATAAATTCTGGAACTCAAGTGAGGAAACTCCTACAGGGAAATATTCTTTTAATTTCTTGTATATTGTACAGAATATATTTGTCAACTGATTTGTTGCAAGTAATATTCAGCTAAAATTCATTACACATGCTTTTTTGGGTTTGGTGGAAAAAATAGTTCAAACAACTAAGGTTTTCTCTAGGCTATGCTGGACGATCTCGTCATATTTACTGAACGTCTAAGTTTGTCAGTATCTGTTTTTTTGCCTTAAACAAAATTTGATCAAGAGTGCAGTTGCATTTTCAAAGAAGTAGTAACAACGTGAATGTAAAACATGAAGTTTTATGTGGAGGGTTTGCTTTGTGTAACAATGCGAGGTACCACAGATTAACTGAGAGGTGAGCAGATTTTCCAGAGGTGCTTGTGGAGACCTTCTGTAAGGAACAATATGAGACTCAGCATACTAAATTATATTAATGAAGATCTGAATACTAGCTGGATCTTCCTGTTAAAATTCCCAGATGGTTCAAACTAGGGTGGAGGTAGTAAGTGGGTAAACCTGTGAAATAGTGCTTTGGATTCCAATGAATGGAGTCACTGAAGAAGCGTGTATGTTTAATACAGCTGACTCCTGGAAGCAAGTACTGCCTTTGATCTTCACAGAGCAAGGGGGAAATGCTGCCTAGAGTGTACTGGTTGGGGAAACTAAGCTTTGTTAGATCATGAAACTATTGATTAATTAAATAATTGCATAGATTCTTCAGAACTGATATGGCTTAATTAAGTTCTCCATTTCTATTTGAAATACTGGTAAATGAATTAATTTTAAAAGATTATTTGGATTACTACTTTAGCATCTTGCTTTATAGTCATGCTCTCAGAATATTGTTTCATTATTAGACATTTACCTTTCAAGGTCTGGAAATGACAAGGTTAAGGGAAAAAAGTGTCACAAAACTTGCAGACTGTAAGCTGAAGAGCAATTTAAAGACACTCCTAAAACTCAAGATTCTTTGTTCATTTTTGGTGATTAGAATAGCAGCAACTGATTGGGAGTCTTTTCCTGATTTAATCCAGGAAGATATACTATTTTATATTGAATTATAATGAGTGTCTGGCTGAAGCATGTCTTGTTCACTAGATGTGTAGTGGTTTTGTACACATCTATGAATCCTGTTTGTCCTTAGTTATATTAATGTAGGGATCTGGTGGATGGAGATCGGCTCGCATGGATCTAGTTCTAAGGCTGAGGCACAGAACGGCTTTCTTAAGCCCTTATTAAGTAATGTTCAGTGCTTTGTTGATAATAAGTCAATTGTGTGCATGATGAGTACTGGTGCAGTTATGGGGTGTTTTTCTGTCAGTGGTGCTAACTTGCTGGCAGTTTTCCAGTAAATATATAATTCTTACATTGGGTCTCATCACTGCCTAACGCAATGAGAATAATTAATAAAGTAATACTACATTTCTTTTTTTTTAGGTAATAATCTACGGCGATTTGCCAAAAAATAAAGAAAATGTAGTATATTTATCGAATCATCAGTGTACAGGTTTGTATTTTTTTGTTTGTCTTAACACTTTTATTTACTGTATCTCTTTCTAGCCTTGCGCTAATGAACGAGGGCTTCTAGTTCAGAACTTCTAGTTCAGAAACCTTTAATGATATTTCTGTGTACAACATGTACTTTTGTTTCATCAGTGGCAACTAAAAACTAATTTAACTAAACATTTTTGGCTTTTGTCTTTGCAGTTGATTGGATTATTGCAGATATGCTGGCAATTAGGCAGAATGCTCTTGGGCACGTCCGGTACGTCTTGAAGGATGGACTAAAATGGCTTCCACTCTACGGGTGGTATTTTTCACAGGTAAGCCCAGTCACTTTTTCTTTGCTGTTTGGCAGTCAAATGTGTAAAGTATATTTACCTCTATTTATCATACGTACTGAGAAGATGGAGTTCAAATCATATTTTGTAAAGGAGTATGTGAAGAGTAGGCAACTACAAACGTGTGTCAAAATACAAAGCTTTACTCACTCATCCTTGGCTGAACATTGTTCCCTCTCTCACCATTTGCACTCTTGCATTTGTAAGTCCTGTCAGATCAGTTGATTGCTAGAAAGAGCAAAAAGGGAAAAGTTGTGAATATACAACCATGAGTGGGAAGAGGCAGGATGGCTCTTGTCTGGCTGTTGACACTGAAATTTTGCCACCAAGAAGCACATGTAAGTTGTATTTACAGAGCTTTAGGCAGGAGGAGGTGCAGATCTGTGAACTGCGTAGTTTACATACAGAAGAATAGGAAGTGCCTTAAGCAGTGGCCTTTCCCAGCAGTCAGATGTTGACATCTAGCTTTAATGTAGGTATCTAGTTTGAACAGAGGTTCAGAGTCTTATATCATGTCACATAAAATGCCCATGGTTAGGGTGTTAACTGTGTCACCATTTAATCTTGGGGCACACGTTGTGATTGAGGTTCCTGCTGTCTCTTCAGTGTGTAAGAGGTTAGAGTGTTACCTGATGTACTGGGTGATCCAGGTCTGATGTTTTTAGCTTGGTGGTTGAAAATGTTTGTTGTCTTCTGTATGCCTTAGGGAGCAGACCATAAAATCTGTGCTGGAGAATGGGTAGTTGTCATCCTTTCTTCAAAAATTGCTATGTTTGGAAAAGAATGTGCTGCAGGGAAAATGAGGAATTTGTTCACAATTTCTTTTTATCTGTGAGGTTGCTGTCCCAGTCCCCTAAACAAGTATAGACTATCTCACCATGTCATACCTCACTGGTGGCATTCATTGGGAGAAAATTGAAGTCTGTTGTCTAGCACTTATCCCCACTGATTAGTCTGGTTTTCTACATTTTCTCTCCACCAAAGTGACCAGTCTGCTGCATCATAGTATTTTGCTCTTTGTCCTTCCCTCTAGTCATTATGTTGGTGGTAGTTTAAGTCTGCTTTAATTAAAATACAGACAGGATATATATTCAATCTGCTATCACAACGCTTCCAGAAATGACTTTGTTTCCAGATTTCGGAAGGTTAGTAATGCAGTCTGGAATATCCGGCACTCAGTTTCCTCACTGCTGTACTGACTGTTAAAAGAAGATTCCTGTGGAAATTAGTCTGAATGTAGCCTACATTTTTAGTTAAACATACATATAAAATAAAAGCTATTCAGCTTTAGATTCCTCAAAACATAAAACTTCTACAAGATTTAGTGGGGGATTATTATAGCTATAAATATACATTTAATTCAGTGACACAGATGAAAGGCAGCTGACTTACAGTGGTGATGCATGTGTGTTTAAATGACTGAGACGGGATGCAGCAGGACTGCAGTGCGAGCTAATAGGTATTTTTATTGTTTTTATCACACCAAACAGTGCAAAAACACAAAACACTTCCTGCCCTTCCTGTTGATGTTCTGTCAGTGATGTCACTTACACTCCACTAAAAGTTTCCAGAGCCATGTAATTACGCCATGCTCACGGAATTCATATTCCCTACCTCAGGTAAACATCCTGTTTGGAAATAAACGTGGTCTGGATGTCCAGGAGAGTGAAATTCAGGCACAAAGGAAGTATATTTGTAAACATAATCCATTGTTGACTGTGAGAGGGGCTTTTAAAGTACAACGGAAAAATATTATAACCTTAAAACACTACTTCCAGAAATATGTTTTGAAAAGCATTCATATATTTGATCTCTTACTGAAAAGGAAATGCAGTACAAATTGGGGAATTTGAGTTATATACAATTGCATAACTAGCATTCTTCTTTGGAAGCAACTATCTATTATCAAGAAAAAAATAAAGACCCACTTAAATTAACCTCTTATGTTCCAGCTTTTATTTATTAGGTAGAACTTTTTTTTTTTTTTTTTTCATAAAACTGGCTTTTATCATTTTGTGGTGGATCCAAATTATTTATTTTGGTCCTATCTTTGTCCACCAAAATGCAACTAGCTCCTATTCATACTATACCATCTGGTGTGACTGGGATGTAATTTTGATTTTTTTCAGACCCCAGAGTTTGCTTGGCTTATTAATATAGGAAATGCGTCTTGTCTTTTCTGTTATCAGGTTGTGCAGCCTTTTGGCTGTTGCAGAATTTTTACCAAATATTTAACTAGTGTGACATGTTGTCTCTCTTTAGGTTTGTAACCTCATGCCATAGGAGAGGCAACATATTTACATAATTGGGTGATTTGCAATTCATGGTGGTCTTAGAATACGTGGTTTGTGTGTTCTTATATTACGTGGCTGTATACTTGTATTTGGTGGAGAAGTACACATCTGAGCATTCAAAAGTCATAGAATCATAGAATGGTAAGGTTGGACGGGACCTCAAGGATCATCTAGTTCCAACCCCCTGCCATAGGCAGGGACACCTCCCACTAGTACAGGTTACTCAAGGCCTCGTCCAATCTGGCCTTGAACACATCCAGGGAAGGAGCATCCACAACCTCCCTGGCCAACCTGTTCCAGTGCCTCACCACCCTCACTGGAAAGAACTTCCTCCTAACATCCAGTCTAAATTTCCCCTCTACCAGTTTAAACCCATTGTCCCCTGTCCTGTCATTGCAAGACCTTGTCAATAGTCCCTTCCCAGCCTTCCTGTAGGCCCCCTTCAGATACTGGAAGGCTACTATCAGGTCCCCTCGAAACCTTCTCTTCTCCAGGCTGCAGAGCCCCAACTCTCTCAGCCTGTCCTCATAGGAGAGCTGCTTCAGCCCTCTGATCATCTTCATGACCCTCCTCTGGACCCTCTCCAACACTTGTACGTCCTTCCTGTGCTGAGGGTTCCAGAACTGCACACAGTACTCCAGGTGGGATCTGACAAGAGCAGAGTAAAGGGACAGTCTGAGATGGGGAGATTAAACCCGACTTTGGTGTGATGGTGTCCCAAAGCAAACTGTATGAAAGTGATTTGATTTCTCCAAGTTCACAAATTAAACTAGGAAAAGATGGTTCAGAATCTTCCCAGTGTACTGCAGCTGGCTTGTAATTTCGTTAATCAGGAAGACTTTTTGATTCCAGTCTTCATTTATCAAAACTTATCCTAGTTTAATTCTCTGATAGAGTGCATGGAAGTTTTTAAGAATTATGCTAGTTGGTTTTGTGCTATTCATAAATGTTTTATGTAAAGGTATGACACTTGAGATGGCAGTATTTACATTATTTCCGGGCAGGCATATAAAATTGAAAATACTGACTTAGAGATGCTTGTATGTGAGTACCTTCAGTTGTGTGATTTTTCCCTTGATACACAAGCTAAGCTGCTTGTAAATGTTGCAAGGAATAGAGATCACTGGGGTTGATTCCAATGCAGTCTTCCAATTAATTATTTAACACCTTTAAACAAGTCATTTGAAGTGTCTTATTTTTTTTGTTTGTTTGTTTGTTTTTTGGTAGATCTGATCTTTATTTAGATTTTGTGAACTTAAGTAAAAGCAAATGTAAAATTAGTTTCAGATACTTTCATCCTAGGATAAAATATCTTGTGGGCAATTTGCAACACGAGTCATAAAGATAAGTTACCATTGTTGTCGTTTGTTCTTCTGTCAACTATTCTATATTAAACTGTTGAATATTTAATCTTTTTCTCCTTTTTTTTCTTCTATGTTAGCATGGAGGAGTTTATGTGAAAAGAAGTGCCAAATTCAATGAAAAAGAAATGAGAGAGAAGTTGAGGACCCAGGTGAAAGCTGAGACTCCGGTAAAACTATTCCTTCCTTCTGATTTCTCTTGACTTTTTAGTGACAAAGGCTTAATGGAGAAATGAGCCTTGCCTGACACCTGCAAGCTACAAGACAGTCCTCATGAATTTGCTTTCTTTCTGTGTTTTGAAAGTTATTTTCTGATAGTAGAGTGATACCTGTAACTGAACTTAGAAAACTTTGACTAGTGCTTTATGAGTGACATGAACTTCAAACCATCTGTAGAGGGCAGGGGAGATCTGGACTAAATCTTAGAACATGAGCTGTAGCAACTTGAATGGGAAACCACTGTTTGTGTTCTCTGTATTTCAAAAGACACATTTAGACTACTCTGTGTTTGTTGGACACCGGTTTTCTTGACTTCTTAAGAACCATTCTTACCAAGTCTTAGTCATTCCAGTGATCAATCATTCTTAATGGTAGTAACATCTTAGAACTGAGTAACTTTGTTTGCTATTCCTGGGGAAGGAAAAAAAAAAAAAAAAAAAGAAAAAACACCCCAAAACCCAAACAAAACCCAAAAAACTCAACTCCAAGCTCTTGATAATTTTCTATTTGAAGAATGATTGTTAGTGCCAAGTGACTTTTCTCATGACTCCTTGTATGGTTTGTGGTTCAGTGGTTAGAAACACTGTGCTTAACTTCTATTACTTGCTGTGCATTGAAATGTTTTCTGCATTTTTGTCTGGATTTAACACACTCAACAAACCTTGATATAGAACAATTACACTTCCATTTTATTTAAAATACTCAAATTACTAAGTGGCAAACCTCTTAAAAAATGAAGCTTGAGTAAAAGGAGTGAATGGGTTGTTTTGACCTTTATAATTGTCTTTTGTTTAGTTTTTTTCCTCATCTTTTTTGGAGAAAATGTGTTTATGTTTTTGTGTGTGTCTGTGTTGAAAAAATTAAACTGGCCTTTCTGCTGAGAGGCTTAAATGAGTAAAGGTCCCCTAAGAGAATGTTCAGACTCATTTTGTCTTGAGCTAAAATTTAGTACATACAGGAAGGGGGTTTGTTTTTAAGATTTTTTAGCATACAAGTTACAAAAGCAAGAAAAACATTACAACTACTAAACTTTTGTTGTCCAGTGACTAATCTAATGATGACCACATGGAAAAGATGGTCCTAGGAGTAACTTTAACACCTGCATTACCAGGGTGGGTCCTGGAATGTGAAAGGGTTGTGTTGCATCAAGTTAATTTATGTATGTCCATGGCAAAGACTCTTTTCTGTCCAATTTGCTGAGTAATGGAATAAACAAAGAAAAATAACAGTATATATGAAACGTGTCTGTAATCATCCCCCTAAGCAACTGCTCCCCTTGCAGAATGCTGATTAAATTTGCTTTAGTCTGGATGAAATATTGCAGTGAAGTTCTTTCCTGCATAGGCCTGTGGATTGCAGGGGGCTGTTATAATAATGTGTTTATTTGAACTCTGCACTAAATTAGTTTCCTTTACAGGAACATAGATTTTGTTGCAATATAATTGGAAAGACAATTGGGAATATATCTAATGTATATTATGTAATATCAGGAAGATACGTCTAGAAACTCATCTAATTCCACAGACCTTTGGCAACTTGCAAGTGATGTTCATTGTTGCTTCAGTGTTATAAACTGACCAGACAGGCTAGTGTGTGGTACTCCAATGGAAATGTAATAGGAATTTTAAACATAAAGCTTCTCTCTAAAGCTACTACATCCACTGTTGGTTCTGCTTTCTATGGTAGATGTCTGCATGTGATAAATAAATCTAGAAGGCATTTTTCTGGAATCATCATTCTTCTCTTTCCTTCATTGTGTCTGGATTGAAGGACTATACTTAACCTATCTAAGCTAATGCTGTATGAATTCTGAATCATTTGGGTACATCTGGTTTTGATGTAATTTGTCTTTCATTGATGTTGAAAATGGGAACAGAATCTGGACATGCTTGCCAGACAGTTGTTGCCATTTTCCTCATATTATCTAGAGTAGCAGTATAGAAGAGAAATAAGTGTAACTGCTGCAGAAATGTGTTCTGTTTTAAGTCTCCTTCGGTTAAGCCATGTAGGGAACGACAACTTTTACAAAAACAAAAACTGTCAAAAGCCTATTTATTGAGACAAATGTTTGTGTCTGCTGGGGTAAAAGACACAGACCGTTGAGTTGTCATTTGAGGGAAGACTAAACTTTATATAATTCACTTTATCTGAGAATTTAAATGCAAATGCTGTAAAAATGCCCTTTAACCTACAATTACTCTTGGGAGAAGAGTATGATAACCTGTGTCCTTACTGCATTATTCATGGAGACACTTAGCAGTTCTGCGACTTAGTGTGACAATCAGAAGCAACCATATTGCTTTTAAAACAAAGGCATTTTAGTCAGTAAAGCAAGTATGCTCTGAACTCATCCGCTTTGTGCAAAAATAATTCATATACTAATCTGGAATTTTTCTTAAAACTTAGCATGGGTTTCCACAGCCCATGGTGAGCAGCTGTAGTTGTTCAGACATTCTGCACAACTGGTGGAGTCTAATGTAGTGACAAAGGAACACTTGCCTTTCAGCTACTCAGGAAAGAATTAGATGCCAATCGTCTGGAGATGGACAAAAATTTATGTTAAGGGTCACTTTGTTATTTACAGTTCCTGTCTACATACAGTTTAAACACCAGAATCCAAATGATTAGTGTTTGGTCTGACTGGAACCATCCCTGTTGCCATTAAGAAACTGAGTATGTGTAGGAAGCAGAAGCTTTTTGTAGCAAGCCCTTCACTGTTTTACTGTGGTCTTTTGTCTTATGAAAAGTAAATTGGAGGTGAAGCATGGACATGAAAAGTCAGGCTGCCTTTGGCCTCTTATATTCACAGTGAAACAGGACTAGTGATCTGTTGTGGCTCATTTTGGGTAGGAACAGTGGACTGTATAATGTTCCTTGCTCGACTCGTCTTACGCATTCTACCCACCTGCACTCCTCAAGCAGCCCCTTCTCCTGCCCTGCTGTTGTCAGCTTGTCCACCCTTACTCCCATTCCCAGATGCTACAATATTAGACATACTCAAAACTGATGTTAGACAGGAAACACTGTTGCACCTTTGTTGTTTTGGTAGAGATCTTGACCTACTAAATCTTTCTAGTTATTTCTGGAAAGTTGCTTCTCAAACTGCTATTCAAATGGTTCATTATTAGGTATTTGGTTGGCAAAACCCACTTGAAACAGTATGACTTTGTTTAAAAACCCGTAAAATCTGTCTGTTTCTTGTAAACTTATGTCTTGTGAGAGCAGAGATCATCACATGGCTTGAAGGACACTTTTGTATTAATGTGGTTTTAGTGCAAGTCATAAAAAACGTAAGGACAATGTGACAGTATATACAGCTGAAATTGGATATACTCAATCTGCTTGTTTTATAAAGAACTTTAACTCCTCTGAATATAGAACTATTCAGTTTGATGACTGAAAAATGTAACTTACATTTCTTTCTGTCTTGCATCAAGAGTAGGAAAATCTTTATTCTGAGAAGTGAGTGGCCTGCAGCACAAGCCCTATGAGGAGAGTCTGAGTGTGCTAGGGTTGTTTAGCCTGGAAAAGGGGAGGCTTAGGGGTGACCTCATTGCTGTCTACAACTATCTGAAAGGTGGATGTAGCCAGGTGGGGGCTGGTCTGTTCTCCAGGCAACCACAAGCAGAAAGAGAGGACACAGTCTCAGGTTGTGGGGAGGGAGGTATAACCTGGAAGTTTTAGGGGAAGTTCATCACAGAGAGTGATTTGGCATTGGAATGGTCTGCCCAGGGAGGTGGTAGAGTAGCCATCCTTGGAGGTGTTCAAGAAAAGACTGGATGGGGCGCTTAGTGCCATGATCTAGTTGATAAGGCTGGGTGATAGGTTGGACTGGCTGATCTTGGAGGTCTCTTCCAACCTGGTTGATTCTATGATTCTATGAGATTATATTTAGCTGGTTATTACACGTTTTGGTTTTGTCATTCATTCAGTCACAGAATAAATCTTTGCCACATGAAACAGTGCCAATCAAACAGTAAAAACATGAGGAGACAGGTACATTAATACAACTGCTGTAAAGATTATTGTAATTATTTTGTCATCTAGTTTCTAATTTGCAAAACCCTGAAAACTTCCTTGTAATTTCTGGGTGCCTTTGCCTGCTTTCCTCACATCACCTTTTGTATTTCATTCCAGTTATACCAGATAAGCTTTCTCATATCATATCTTTTTCAGTCAGTGATTGGAGTGTTTCTCATTGAATTCTCCAGAATCTTCTAAGCAGTAACCTAAATGGATTCAGTTATGAATCTGTCTAGTCGTTAGGATAGAATAGTAATAATATTAAAGCTAAGCAAATACATTGTTTAATACTGTTTTGAACTTTGTAAATAAAAATATTTAATTGTTTTCCCCTTATCAACTAACCAAAAACAACACCATAAACTATAGTTAGTAGTTACCACTCCTTGACACTCTGTTTTTTTCTACAGAGTAGTAGCTACTCTCTCCAGGACACGCTCCCAAGCCCTGTCCTCTTGCTATATGCTTATGGTATTTGGGCAGACTTTGTTCTATACTGCAGGGACTCATATATTGCTTTTTTGCTCCTTTTCATTGCTGCAGTCATAGCAGCTCCTTTTGTGGTATTCTGACCTGTCTTGAGGACTTCCTTATATGCCTCCTCTAGGAGCATGACCCTTCTCAGTGCCTTTGCTGTAATTTTTTTTATTTTTTTTTTTCCTGAGAGACCTTCACAGCACTGTGAAGAGAAATAAAGTTTCTATTCAGGGAAAAAGAGTTATCATAATCTGTTAATTTAATACATGGGGATTCTGCAGGTAAACACTGCCTTTTTTCTCTTTTTCTGGCTCCAACGTGCATCAGTAGAGTTATGCTAAATGAATCCTGATCCACTCCTTGAAGCTTTCACGCTGATGAGAGATATCAAATGTATCAACATCCACCCATTACTTATGCAAAAACAGGCATGAAAATACCATGTAACTGGACATAGGGACTTGCTCTGCTTAGATTAAGATGGTTGTATCACTGAATGGGGGACTATGATATTGCAAAATTTTCTTTGCCATTTCAAACATGAGCACTGTATTTTGCAGTCACTGTGGTAAAGTGCATGCTTTTTATGTGGCTAAACTTAAAATGAAAAATTCTTTATAAAATGTTGCCTTAGCTCTAGTTAGTGCTTCAAAGGAATTAAAGTCCTTCAACAACTCAGCAGTTCTTAATCCAAGTTAAGGGGAGCTTATTTAGTTATTACAATCTTAGAGACTTGTAATTCTTACAGTCTTTGAAAATAGTGTTTAGGGATTGAGCTGCTGCAACCCATGGTGGGAGAAAAGTCTGTCATGCAAATAGATTTGGTAGGCTGAATTGTACTGGCAAAATATCCTTGTCTTGTGCAGAACTGTACATGAGTATGAGGAGGGCATCTATTTACATTAGTGAATTTTAATTAGGCAAAAGAGTCCCAATGAGCTACATGGGAGGTTTGTATATGCTGAATTTAAAGCAAAGGCCACTCTCTTGTCTTGTTGGTGTGCTTTCAAGTCAGAGGTTGTTGGATTTTGGTCAACAGAACCATTTGACTGCTTGTGGTTTAGAGGTTTACAAGAATAATTAAAATATCCTTTCAACCCCTGCTTTGTATTGCACACATGGGACTGGAGTAAGTAAGTGGATAGTGTTCTCTTTTGTAATCAGCTTTCAGTGGTTGATTATCTGCTTTAAAGACCAGTAATGCTCCATGCTTTTAACTGCTGACCTCTGTACCAAGAGTGGTATTCCTGTACTGTGTGCCTTGCTTTCTTTGCTTTGTCAGTTAAGAACTGTTACAACCACTGTATTACCCTTTGGAGCTGAGCCTCTAGTGAGGAGGAGGCAGTAACCTCATCTTGAAGTACCATGTTAAGGATCCAAATTATGTGATTTGAATATATTTATGAAAAAAAAAAACAAATGCACCTGGATTTAAATACTGTGCCTTTTCCAGCTAACTCTGAAAAGTTTTACCTAGTCAATTAAAATATCTCAACAGTGTACTTCATAGATGAAATGTATACATGGCTGGGGAAAGTGTGGACTGCAACTGGGTCTAAGGATTCCTGTACTCGTCCCTGTGCTTATGCCACTGTCATGTTACAAAAAAGTAAGCACCTTGCCTCTTAAATGGATTCTATTTTGTTCCTTTCCCAGCAAATCTTTATACATCTTGGGTTTCTGCCAATCTTTGAACATTCTTGGACTTCACCTTCCTCTCCAATCGGTTCTTCTCCTCCCCACACATGCCACAAGTACAGCCTTTCCTCTAGCCCTGTTTACTCCATTCTACTAATACTGGGTTTGTCATTACTTTTTTTTCTTTTTTTTTCTTTTTTTTTTTTTTTCCCTTGCCAGATTCTAGGCTTTGTACTTAGTTCTTTCTTCATCTCCTACTGGCTTCACTGGTTGGCATGGTTCCTAGATTTCTTCCGTTCTCTGCATTTTAGTACATCTTTCAACCTTCCTCACTGTGGGGTGATGCTGGACAGTTCATTTGCAAGGTCCTGTCTTTCTGCATTCAGCCTTTTCTCTAGCACTTTTGTAATCATTAAATGCAAATATCAGCACACTTTGATGATTCATGGGCCAGAAGCACAAAGTTATGTTCCTGTGTGTCTCTTTCTGAGGTTTTATTTAAGTTCGTATTTTAGTGATGTGCACTGCCGCTTGTCAGTGCCTTCCTGTACTCCTTGGAGTGTTTTGTAAACCACTCTTTCAAATATTTCTTGAGACATTTACACAAAGATAACAAATCAAGTATTTAGTCTAAGCACAGTAGGTGTGATTTTACTGTGAATGTGTCCTGTTCAGCTCCACACTATTTACCATTCGTAGCTGTAGCCTTTTCAGATGAAATTGCCCTGGCATGAAATTTTCAGTGTTGTTTTCCTTCAGCTTTGTATGCAGGAAATGATGCAGGACAGACACACACACACACACAAGAGAGATGAAATCCTCTGTTCTGTTTCAAAAGCAAATGGAAAATTCGTCAAATTTGACTACTTCTGTCTCAGTATATAATTTTACACTCATATACAGATACTTAAGCAACTTTTACTTGTGTCCTGTTTAGAGAAGACGTAGACAGGTGTTGCTGGATAGGCAAGCAAACAAATTTACTTGCAAAATCCAACCTTCCAGGCATGTATGCTTAAAGGAATGTGGTTTTTTAAAAGTTCAAATAATGCTAAACTATGCATTTAAGTATGATATCTTTAATGCCTGATATAGTAAGATGCAAATAGGCACACAAGATGATTTATTGTGATTTCAATTAATGATATTTCTGATAATAACTGGGATTAAATGTATATTTCACTATAAGGAAAGACTAGTATTAAAGAAAAAGATAGGTAGCTTAGGTCATCTGTGACATGTTTGACTTCTTTTCAAAGTCTCCCACTATCCCACTTATCAACAAGATTATTGGTTTTGTTATCAGCTTCTTCTGACTTGGTCACTTCTGTTAATGCACACTGTCTCCCTTCGTAAATCACTCAGGCAACTTTCTGTGGTGTATATTCAAAGAAAAAAATTTTGAACCTTGAACAGTTTCTTAGAGCTAAGAAATTTTCATTCAACTATTCTGATTTTCTTTGGATCCCTACAGTAATCAATAGTGTGGATTAAATACAGTATGTACTTATCAAGCGATGGTAATTTCTGTAAAAGGAATTGTTTTACATTCAAACCAGTCTGTTTACTTCTTTTTAATCCCACAGATGTATTTAGTGATTTTTCCAGAGGGAACTCGTTACAATCCAGAAATACCAAAAGTCATTGCAGATAGTCAATCATTTGCTGAAAAAGAAGGTAAGCAATAAAAGGTTTAAAATCATTCTTTTGTTTGAGTATTGACATATGTTATATAAAATTGTTATATAATTTGAAGATAATCTCACCTTAACTGGAATATTAAGCCTACTTGACTTGATACTTAAGGGTTAGAATAGCATAAACCACTATTTTTCTTACTACAGAGATTTTTAGAGAGTGGCTTTTATATGCAGATATTTCATGCATTTCACATTGTGCAAGAGTGTCAGTTGTCAAGAAAGCTCTTTAGTTTCTGTCTACATCTGTATTTATGGGCACTTCTTGCTCTTCCAGGGACATAAGAATCAGCTACATTTGATCAGGACACTATTCTAAGTTGAAATCACAACTCAAATTACAGTTGTTACTTGATTTTAAGAATATTTTACATAGAGGTGGTTGTGCCTTAAAAGTCTTCCACCACTTTAATTACTATTGGTACTACCATGGTTTTTTGATTTCAATTTTTCTTCCATTCTCTGCCTTGACTGAACTTTATTCTGTTGGTGCTTTGTTTGTGGGTGTAATCTCTATAACCACAAATGGAATCACTTCATCTTTGGAAACACTTGTGAAAAATCTAAGGGTCTCAAGCTTTTCAGTTTTCTTTCCCACGTCATATGCACAATGCACGTAAGCTTTTAAGTCTCGTAGTTCAATGAATGTGTTTCCTGGGTTTGTTTTTTCCTGTTGACGAAATGTGAAATAATTCACTCTAAAGGTAAATAAAGAATAACAAATAGGTCTGGTAAATTCATTTCAGTGTGTCACAGAAATGAATTCTCAAGTCAGTGAATCAATGTGTTGATATCATCAAGCTATTAAGTATTGTTAGCTCTTGTTTAAAAGGATATATGCTTTTCTTCTCCTTCTTGCCAAGAATGGAATGTGTTTGCGTGTACGAGCAGGAGAGCTGAAGCTGTAACATATTTATTTATTGCTGCAGTTTCCTGTTGGAAATGAAAGTCAAATGTTTCATTTTGGTCAGTAGTTCTTTGAGAGTTCAGAGGGAGCGTTTTCCTCTCTCCATTTTCAGGGAAAAGAAAGGGCTCTTGTTACTATTATTTTAATAAGCAATGATATCTCTTCAGTCTGCAAAATGGTAAAACATTTGTTTTGTGCTTTCAGAGTACCCATTACTTGCTTCTAGTGCTTTTCCCTCACATATTTGTCTGCTTTTATTTTGTAAGGGCAACTCTTCTTAAAAACTGTCAAGACAAATATTTATTAAAAATTGAAGTATCTTCAGTTCTAGTGCAGAATCCTTTTGATGTGCTTTTCTCCACCGCTACGTATTTTGTTATTTGTCTCTCCTCAACTTATGATACGGAGAGAATGGGAAGCAGTCTGCATGCTCCTCAGCATCCTCCCCTGGATGTTCACAGAGAGATTGGTATCTCTTTGAATTAGAGCTCTCTTGTAGATCCCTCTTACAAGAATTCTGAGAAGCAGGGTTGGCTGATGCTGAAAGCTGCGACCGATCTGTTCTGACAGCTAAAAGCCAGAGAGGCACATATCAGCACAAGGCAGATACCAGTACAATGGGAAACTGCAAGGATGGGAAACTACACGTGGCCACCAGCAGGAAATGACAGTGAGTCTCCTGGGTACTGCCATGCCACTGTGCAGCTGTCACAATGTCACCATGGTCCTGGTTGCTGGACATGTGCTTGGGCAGCATAGGAGCCATGAGAGAGATAGTAAGGCCCAGTAGTTCTGCCAGTCAGAGGAATGAAGGCGTACGGTAACTTACAGTTTAAAATTTGCAGTCAGTTGCTCTGGGATATATGGGATATAAAGAAGCCTGATAATTTAATCTCAGCACCTTAAGGTACTTATTACTGAGCACAGTGCTTCAGTGTTGGATTTACTAACCCATAAGGGAATTTTTTTCTTGTTTTATACTTTGAAATATAAGCATTATCATGATTTATATTTTTTTCCTTCACTTCTGCACAATTTAATGTTGAGAAAATAGTGTAAGTGAAATATTGGAATAAGTGGTTTAATTAGGAAGAACTAAACTTCAAATCGATGTTAGGATCAGATATGTTATACCCAAAGAACACAAAGCTATTCTAGAGCACAAGCATAGTTCATGATTATCGTGCTCTCTAAATTATTATTTGTGCTGTAAGTATGTGTACATGTTTTAGTGGTTTTTCAGAGAGGAAGCGTAAAAAGGTTTTCTGAGGTTTGTGCTTAATTTTATTCTTTGTGGTCTTGATTCTCTCCTAGAGAAGGTTCATTGGTTTAAGCAAAATGATTGGCCTGAAGTAGCTGATAGCTGCATCTTACATCTTGTACTTGTCTCTTTACCATCGGTCCTAAGACCAGCTCAACAATAACAATAAAAAAATTAGAAAAAGAATTTTTTTAAAGGCTTAAGCTGACATCCAAAAAATATTTTGAAATTTCTAGTTTCAGCTATTATGTCGCTCCTCACTGATACAAATATATAAATTAATCTTATCTATCCATGGATAGAATGGTATGGTATCAAACATCAAAAGAATTTAAAGGTGATTGAGGTCACCCTTGAAAAAAGAGTCCATTTTTTAAAATACTGAGAGTAGTTCATGTTATCTTTTGTTTTGCCATAGGACTTGGGTTCTCCACAAAATCCTGACTCCTAGCAAGAGCAAATGGGTTTCCCCTTTCTGAAATACATACAAATCAGACACACAGGGTAGATCCAGTAGATCTGTGTGTAAGTTGAGACTGAAGGCACAGAGAAACTTCCAGGGAAGGAGTAGAACTGTGTACTTTCTTACTATTTTTAGAAGGAAAGGAAGGCTATTATACAGTAAAACACCATGGAGTGGTCTTTGAAGTTCATCATTAACTACCTTGCAGAGTTTGAATTGAATGTACCGTCTTCTTTTTTTTTTATTAAAACCAAAGAATGCTCAAAACATTTAGAGGTAAAACTGATAAGACATTATTACTCATGGTTCTTATTTGTATCAGTTTCATCACAGCAAAACTTCATTTTAATTAATTTGAACTGTATTGTCAGTTCTGTCCACAACTGTAGTCAATGAGATGCCGGAAACTGCTTACTTCCATAAATACTGTGTTTACATTGATGAACTGAGAATGTTGTCATCTAAGGGTAATGATAGTATCCTCAGAAACTGAAGAGTATTCATTATGCACGTTTAACAAGTGGCAAGAAATTCCAGTTAGATCAGGTTCTTATCCAGGATAGAACAAGAAGCATTTTAAAATCAGGTCTCCACTTAAAGTTGTTCCTCTTCCAAGTCACATCATACAAAGGTTTTACAATTTGACTGTATCCAGGAAAGTGCAGCCTCCAAAATCCAAAGAAAGATAATATATCCTTATTCATGGGATTTGACATGGCGGAAACTTTACTTACCACATCCATTGGAATGCGGCGGCGACAGTCTTGCTAACGAATTCCCAGAAATTTAATCTCTCTAGCAGGTCCTTTCGCCTTGTCTCACTTTATGGTGAAACCTGCCTTCAGCAGAATGTCAATTGTTTGTTGCCTTTCTCAAACTTCTGCTGTGTTCCCCCAGAAAATGATGGGACAAATTGATCCCCCATCAGTGAAGTGCAGTTGCTCTGGAGCTCCACCTTTCTCCAGTGCATCATGGATCACTGCATGACAGATCGTCGAGCTGTGCTTCCACCCGTGAGGGAAAATGGTTAAACGTATACTAAACTCCCTCCAGGTGAAAGCAAACTGAGGCTTGCATTCCTTCACTGTTGGAATA
>VWZE01001777.1:301387-315900 GCA_013396675.1 Eubucco bourcierii | reverse complement strand
ACCATTTGGCCTCCTTGGATTCCAGCTCATACTGGAGTTCTAACATGTCTGGCACAGCAGAACTCATGGGCAGAGTTACTTCATTGAGGCCGCAGAAGTCAACCGTCAATTGCCGTTCTCTATTTGCCTTTGGTACAGGCCATATTGGACTGTTGAAGCAGCCAAAACAGCAACAGGGAAAGATATCAGTGGGCGCAGCAGAAGCAGCAAGGGGAAGGTACAAGCTGTGCTTCCAGATGTAAAGCTCTTGATACTTCCAATGAAATTATATTAACTTATCCATTGTTGCCATTATATGGCCTGTCCCCTGAATGTTCACCTCTCCACTCAGAGCCTCCACTTCTAAGTTTCTCTGTTCCTTTTTTTTTTTTTTTTTAATGTCTCAACTAGAAATCTAGCTCAGCCAACCATGAGAACATAGCTTTTGGTGATTTTTTTTTTTCCCAGATGTGTAAGAAAGCTTGGTGTAGAAGTGCACAATGACATGGGGCAAGGATAATATAATTTTAAAGAAGAATGAGGTGTGGACCTTGAGTAGTATTTGCAAGATGTCCCATTAAAATGAAAAAGGATTTCTGGTATTAGAAGTCATTCTTAGGAAATTTAGTTTAGGAAAGCAAGGAGCCACTTTATGTTTCTGTAGATACTCATCACAGAAGAAATTGTACCATAGTCCGGTGTTTCCTGTTGGGATCTGGCATGGTCATGAACTCCTGGCACATCCTGTGCTTTAGTTCATGGTAAGAGAACACACTTTTTAATGCTAGCATCAGCTGAGTTGAGTTGATGGAATAGTAGCAAATAATGAACTCTCCCATGAGACATTATAAGTCTAACTCTGGACTCTCATTTCACTAAGTAAGGCTTTGATCGCTGGGGTCATTCCAGAAGACTAATGGGAGCTCAGTGCATATTTGAGACACTCCACATAACTGCAAACTTTTCAGTCTGATAATCACTTCTGCATACATATGCATAAAAAAAAAAAAAAAAAAAAGGAAAGCAACATCTAATTATTGAAATCAATTCATTGATTTTCACCCTGCCTTCAGTTTTTGTATTATTGTCAAGTAAGATGGCTTCATGGGGGGAAAACACTCTAATAAATTCTGACATCCACTTTCAATGAGTATATAATTTTTGTTGATGAAATATGGTAATGCTAGTGTAATATGCATAGGGTATTTCTGAGTTAGAGCTGTTGGTTTTAGTTTGTTTTAATTTTAAAATATGTGTGTGTTAGGGATATGAAGATGACTAATGGAACCTCCATCTGAAAATGTAGATGGCTTGCCTGCACTGAACAGCTCCCGAAGATTTTGGGGCTGGATAAAGGGAAGAGTAGTCTTCTCCATAGAACTATACTTGGCTATTTTATATCTATCTATCTATCCATATATATATATGGATGTATTTAACAGCACTATGAGAGGCTAGCTATGTAATGACTGGTGATTTGGAGAGGGTTGTGTGTTTAGATGAATTTTAGATGATTCTAAAATCATTTAGATGATTTGATTCTATAGAGGTTAATCATTTTGGCCTTTGTACTTCCCAAACCTTACTTTATTTTGTTCAGCTTCCTTGCAGTTTTCTGAACTAATTCTGCTTACCATAGTTTAGTAAATGAATGGTACTTGAAGTACCATTGCTCACCATACTTCTTCCAATTTCTGTGTTATTTTACTTTTTTTAATGTCTGTTTATCTTTCAAAAGTTAGCTAAGATAGAAGACTAAAGCTATAGCATTTTAAGGTATTTAATCTTTAGACATGTAGTTCGGAGATTTTTTGTCATTTGAAATAAAATCTCATGACCTCAAATATTTTTAACAGCGAGTCCTAACTTTGCATTGCGCAACATTAAAAACAGTTTAAGCACAGTGTCTTTTCTGAATTAGATGCAGGCAGCTTGCCAAGGTAACTATACTCCTAACTACTTAAGTTTAAATTCTGTTATGTTGGTTTTAGCAAAGATCATCAAATGAATTGCAAGAATGTTTGGTTGATATTTTTATTAAACAGATTATTTTAAAGGATGTGCTGAACTCCTGGTGTCAATGCATGTTCATCATGCACTAGAGTGTTTCTTAATAATAGATTATGGACTTCAAACTCTGATTTTTAGTAGATGCTTACTCATTTTATACTTAAACCTTTGAGAGTTCACAAGTAACATGTGGAGTACAGAATTCTACTTTACAGATTTTCACTGGATGTCAGTCATCAAAACTGACTACGAATTCAAAAACTCAGCATTGAATAGCATTAAATGCCTAAATTAATTTCTCTAGAAAAATAGTTCTCACTGAAACCTGTTTTTCTTCCCCACAGCAGTAGTTTGGTTAAGGGAAAAATGAGTTGGGCAGGAAAGGAATGACAGTTGTTTTAGAATATATTTGGGGATTTGGCTCAACAAGACTTGTGTTGAGTGTAATCATTGCTGACACAACACTAGAATATTCTGTGCTTCATTTACAGAGTAAATGTTTGGAAGCATAACATAATTAGCTGTTTGATGTAACGGTTCACAAGCTAAGAAAACACTACCACTGTGTTATGCTTCAAAATATTTACATGATCCATATAACATTTTGCATAGACAGTTATCACTGTTGCCCATAAAGATTGGAACAATGACTTCAAAAGGAGTGACAGTAAATAACCTTTTGTCTCAATGTGCAGGCTAGAAGGTTCTTAGCAAATATTAGGAAATCAATATAATGATTTATACTGAAATTTCAGCTCTTAAGGTTAGAGCCATTTAGAAACTTGCATTACCTTATGGCGTTCAGTTGGTATTTTCATAAATGTAGATCAAAGTGTACTTTGTCCAACAAGGAAGAGAAGTTTTGTACAAGACCAGGACATAACCTTTTGCGTTCATTTTGAAAGCAGAAAGCTACCAAAGCAATAACACAATCTCTGTGTTATGGCCTGGATGGTTAAAAAGAACAGCTGATCTCTGTAACTATGGATTTGTTAGCAGCCAAGTCAGTTGTAATAGGTTGTTCATGGGGAAACAGAGATTTCCTCCTTGTTGTCTGTTCTCTCTGCTAAGCAAGGAGGGCAAAAACATAGTTGGCTATCGAAATGATGACTTGTATCAGCTAGTAGGAGGGGGGTGCCAGAGAAATACAAAATTAGCAGCAGGAATAAGCACTCAGAGACAGCAGTAAGGGAAAAAACTGCAAGGATAAGAGTAATCATATCTAACATCCCAGAATGTGCTATTAAGAGAAGGAAGCAAAAGCAGGGAAAGCTACTTTCTGCTAGCATAGTAGCTTTGGAGAAATATAGCATCCTGTTTAAGCATGTGTAGTTTAAGACAACCACTTTTTTGTTTCTATGAGGCAGTATTAGAATTCAGTATGTTGACAAAATTGGTTTGTCCTTTGGAAGTAAAATTCCTGATGAGCATTAGGCATGCTTACAATTACCTGTGCTTATGCCTCACCTACTAAATCTCTTTCTGGTACGCAGTTTCAGGAGGTAACGTCCTGTGCATTTAGTATTTCGTGGTTAATTTGCATTTTTTTACCTCAGTTGAACAAACATAAACAGGAAAGAGACGTGTTGTTTCATCGCTTATGAACCACAATAAAGCCATCACTCCTTCTAAAGCTGGTGCTGTAAAAAGGGCTTTTTGTTAAGCAGTCTTTTTGTTATTAATATCCTCTAGGATTTCTGTTTTATCATCTACATGTGCTCAGTAGTAGAGCATATGCAGTGTGACACATGCATGTTCTCTCTCAACTGAGAATTGAGAGTAAAAATAAACCTGTTACGATTCTGAATGGGGGTGCTGAAACTCCTTGGCATGATGTTCCTTTTGTGAATGTAGTCCAGTTTATTTTCAAACACTATTTTTTTTTGTTTTTTTTCCCCGTTAGGGCTTGCTGTATTAAAGCATGTGCTAACACCACGTGTGAAGGCAACTCATGTAGCCATTGACACAATGAAAGATTATCTGGATGCAGTCTATGATGTGACTGTAGCTTATGAAGGTACCGTGGACCACAAAGGGCAAAGAAAACTGGCACCATCTATGACAGGTGAGTAGATGTGTATTGGATATGCTGCATCAGACAGCTACATGCTTGTTAATACACAAAAGCAACTTCAGGTGCTTTGTAATGCTCAAATGATAATCCAAAGTGTTTCAGCCATCTTGCCGTACGTTGGTGGAACATGGTTCTTTAGAGACTAGGCTTTACTATTGTAGTTGCTGACGCTCCTCCCCTCCCTTCCCTATTCCATTCAGATAATATTTCTGTAGTCAAATTCTGCACACAGATGCTTACTGGAGTTAAAATGAACATGAGGCCATAGGCAGCAGGTACTGTTTACCTTCATGCTCCTTCCAGTAGTGAGATTTGGCATTCTTTTTTATTTTCTCACTGTATTTGCTGTGCCAGATAAGTGTGCAAGAGAGTTGATTACTCTGGTGCCTGTATTTTAAAGGTAGTATGTGTAGTAATTGTGGTTTACTTTCAATTCTTCAAGTTGCTGCACGCACCCAGAAACCTTGCAGACACTTGACAGTATTTTATGCAAGCAGGCTTCACTTGCTGTAGTATTTTAAACCACTTAACAGTACCTTAAGCAAATGGGGTAAATTTAGTTGTATGTTCCTTGAGTAATCTAAACAGAAAATAAATTCTGTTAGATGAAAATAGGTTTCTGTTAAGCAAAATTCTGGGACAGAAAATCAGGGTTTACTGGATTTTAATTATGCATGGTAGTGGTTTGATGATTTTTTTAAATCTTACTTTTTTAAAAAAATTATTTATTTATTTGCACTGTCAGTGGAGGGCCAGATGTCATCTGTCTTTGCAGTTGTAGCTGATGTGTTCCCCAGTCATCTATGCATGACTGTCTGTTGCTAGTTGGCTTAAAGTGGTACTTCAGAGCCTTTTGCAAAACTCCTGATACCAGTAGAAAAAAGAATCCACAGTAGTTCCACAGAACTGTTCAGACTTTTGGACAAGGCACCAGTATTGGCTGAGGGACTTAGTAGCTAACTCCCTGGTCCTCAGCTAGCCCAGAGTCCCTAGGACTTGCTCCTTCTGGCCTTAAACATAATTTGTAGTGCAGCTGTTTCCATACCACTTCATTAGCAGGTGTAACTCTTTGAGATGGTGTGAAGTTAGTAAGACCTTCAAAATTCTTCTGGATAGGTGAGCAACAGAACTGTTAACAGTATATTAACTCAACACTTGTGTTGTCCTGTAAGGTCTTAAGATGCTTTTATTTTGTATACATTTTGTTCCCAACGGGAATTTTTTAATAGCTTAACATCAAAAGTGGTTTTTTATTATTTAACATTTTTTATTTATAGTTTTATTTTGAACTTGTTTTTTTCTTATTTTGGGTTTTAATATTTGGTGGGGGTGGGGTTGGTTGGTTTGGTTTGGGTTTTGGTGGTTTTTTTGCTTAAATACTTTGTGACCGTCTTACAGACACCTAAGACTTGGCAGCTTCCTTCTTATTCTGTCACCCAACCCCTTTCAAGACCCCCTTCAAAACAAATAGGATCCTTTCCCCTTCCCTGCAGCATATCTTGTTTCGTGACTTAATTACTAGGCACTTTAAACAATTCTCATGCTGGAGTTCTTGCTGCCTGCTGGTTAATTAAACTATTAAAATGTCATTACCTAATGATAAGATGACAAATGGTCAAATTCCTTATAAGACCTCTTCACCTACTGAACCTTTCAGCTTGCATGAAGCATGATAAAATTATGGAATGGGAACCAACAAACTCAGTTTCCCTGCTGGCTGTTTCTTGTGTTGTGTGTCAAGCAGTAGTCAGATGGTTTTGGGTGATTACTCTAAATTCGCTCTTTTGGAGGCACCAGAGCAGGCAGCCCAGCCTTATCTTTCAGCCACCCTTGCTGTTATGGGTGGAGTAATTACTCTATCAGCCTTGGATAAAACTAAAGGCAGTAACAGAATGAAGTGCAGCCAAGCAGTTGTTACCCATTACAGAGCTGATAAATTAAATATCTATCCAGGGCATTCCATGCTTTTGCTGCAGTCACATGTATTCCACATAATATAAATTAGGTAGATTAAGGACACTTTATAAATTACACTGTGGAACATAGTCATCATTCTTTTAGGCCCCCAGACACAAAGTGGAAGAAAAACAATTTCTGTTCTAGGAGGTCAAGATCATTTCACCATTTGTTATGTAGAAAGTCCAACAATTGGTCTGTTCAGCAATATAATACAACAAGAATTGAATGACACATTGTTATGCATTTGAGATTTTTTAGCATTGCTCTTTTACAGTACTAAAATGAGTTACAGAATATAACTTTCATGTGTCCATTTCATATGACCGTTTTATATTTGGGTCAGTGCTGAGTGAGAATTTTTTCATTCTCATCAGAACAAAGCAGCAGTGCAATCCTGGTAATTTTTGAAAAGATAAGGTTGACATAGCTTTTTCAATCTAGCTACTCTGATTGAAATTTATTGCATGGCAAACAATCTTCTGATAAACACAACTTCACTTGAGGGCTGTGTTTCCCATAGCATGACATTTCCCATGTGAATGAAATCTGAATTTCACACAGATATAATGTGTTTCTTGAAGTGCATTTTACTTTCCATTCTGTAAATCCCAATTTCTCAGAAGAGCTTGTGCCACTTCTGAAAGAAAGCCCGCCCTTAGCCAGGCATTTGGTCAGCTCTTGGCTGTTATAGTAAACAGCAGGTTAAAAGGAACATTGTAGTGACTGAGTAGTACTACCGTGCTTTACTCAGAAATTGTTAGTAAACTGTAAATGAGAAAAAAAAAATCTGAAGAAAAAATTAATTGCATTTGAAATTTTGTCATCTGGAACTCTTAGTGTTAATAGCCTTTCTTAGAAGAACTGTTCTGTTCTGTGGTTTTTTTTTTTTTCAATACAGCAACCTTAAGTGTCATAATGTTGACTTGCTCTACAGGATTAAAGCAAAAGATAGTATGTGAGCAACTGGAAAACAGACGTTCACCATCCTGTGTGCATTTATGCTTTGGGAAGAGCAGTGAACACCAGGCACACCTGATAACATTCTACCTTCTTAGAGCAAACCAATTTTTATAGTATCCTTCCAAATCCGTTGAACCTTTTGTCACTATTTATGCACTTTACTGTTTTGTTGACACTTTCCAGCTGCAAGTTGTTTACTTTAGAAGACATCAGATTTGATTAGACTTGGAAATGGACTAAGATTAGATTAGTTTTAGATAGGGATATTGCTTTCTGTTATTGCTTCACATCCAGCTGTGACCAATGGATGCCATTTTTTTCTATAATTTATTTATTAGTCATTCTCTTTCATTCCAGCAAGTTTGGATCTTGGTATGCTTCTGTTGGAAGCTTGTTCTGCACGTGGCAACCTTTCCAAAGAATAGCAGTTTCCTACAGATTTCCTCTTTCTCACTACTGGAGGTGATTTGCCCAGATCACTAAAGATGGAATGTGATGGTCCTGCTTAGGGAGCACCATGCTGCTAGAGAGTATTTATTTGTGGTCATTAGAATAAGATGCAAATAATCATATGGGCACTGCAGAAAACTGGAGTGTATCTAGGGTACTGAGTTCTGCAACAACCATGTAGAAGTGAAAAGGAGGGGACAAAACACTTATGCTGGATTTGTCGATACCGTTTTGCTATGTTGCCTGTAAGTAAAAAGTGGAAATAAGATTGGAAAGAAAGAATGAGGACCTGGTTTTCCCTCCTCTGAAGGATTGGCCTAAGTGCTTATATCCAGCTTTGTCTGATGCTAAGGGGCAGGTCTCGGGGGATGTGGGAACTGTTGTCATTCTTGCACCTGAAAGAGCATTATGTACACATCTACATCTTTATTATTCTGCCTGAAGGCTTTAGCATAACCAGATGGTATTTATCTGGCCATTGCAGATGAAAGAGTGTGTGAAATAGCAGCATGTGACAATGATAAACACTGAACAAAAATAGAAAGTACATGTAGACTCTGTCTTAAAGAAGTCAGAGGAATTCCTGAGAATTATTGACTCTGCTGTATATCAATTCCAGAACAAACACTTTGAAAGTATGTGTATGTGTGCATTTCTGCAGATCCATACATCACTTTGATCAGTGTAATTTGAGGAGGTTGTGCAGACCTAACTTCCCTAGGGGAAATTACACTTTTCCAAGTGCTTGCACTTTTTGTTAGGACCCATTTGGACAGGGAAATACAGGACAGTAGAAAAGAAACTGGAGTGATAGATACTAGTCTTCGGACTGTGGCCCAGTTTTGATGACATCTGTTGTCAGTCACAGAATCACAGAACCTTGAAAGACCATCTAGTCCAACCCCTCTGCCAGAGCAGGATCACCTAGAGCAGGTCACACAGGAACGCATCCAGGCAGCTTTTGAATGTCTCCACAAACCCTCTGGGCAACCCATTCCAGTGCTATGTCTCCTTCACAGTGAAGAAGTTTTCCCTTGTTTATGTGGAACCTGCTATGCTCCAGCTTGCACCCATTGCCCCTTGTCCTATCAAGGTCCAAACAATGAAAACAAGTACATGTTTTCAGACGTGTCGGAAAATACTAAATAAATACACTGATAAAGAGTCCAAAGAAAGATAGATAGTGATGAAATTACTGATGATCTGTCCAGATCTCTGCTAGCTTTCTTGTTTTTATCAGATGAAAGAATATTGAAAGGTAAATGGCAGCAAAAGTAAATAGCAGCAAAGAAAGGCTATAGATTAGAACTGAGGCTGGACATCAGCATTGGTGAAATCTGCATCAAATGTGGGATGACTTTTTAACACATACAGTAAATCTCACATGAAGAGTTTGTCATTCTACATGTGTACAGGCAAAATTTAAGTAACTGCCTTTCATATTTCAAAATGTAAATATTCCATTGAAATATTTGGAATCATTTTGGTAACAGTAGTTGGGAACATAGTTCTGTGATATTTTATTGTACGTTTTTCCTTTAAAAAAACCTTTGGTTTTATTTTGTGTAAAATATTAAAATGCAGCGTTTTAAAATAACTTCACCAGGTACAACAAAGTAAATTCTCATTCAGTTTTCAACTGAATACATTTTCAGTTGTCCTCTATAGGACTAGACCTGTCATTTTAGAACCCCTGTAATTCCCTATTGAAAGTAGTTTGAGTAGCATGAAATCCTCTCTTTTAATTTGTGCATTACTTACTTGAAGTGACATTTTGAACACATATGTGGAGATGTGCATCAGTGTTCTGCAGACAGGGTGGTCTGGGTAAATGCAAAGTCTTTTCATACTGTAACAAACATTGTGGTTCTGCCAGACAATAGCGTTACACTGAAGCTCAGCATCACTTGCTGGGAATGTATGCAAGCCTGGCTGTAATTCTTTGTAGGACTCAAAAAATGGCAGAAATGATGGTTAGTCTGATCATGAGCAGTACCTATGCTTATGTCTTATTTTGAAAGGTAAAGGAAGAACCCCTAGTAAGTAACTCTAGTTACTAGAGTAACCTAGTTTCTTGTCTCAAATAACAACCAAACTTGGATGTCTGACAAGTGTCAGAATGAAACAAATGTACAGGATTTTGCTTCTCCAAAATCACAAACCAGTGTGTTCATAACACCCCCTCAATGGCAGTAATAATCTCCTTCAACATCCATTTGAGCCCAGAGTGTGTGTTCCTCTGATTGTAGGACAAGGACCTTGTGTATCTCAGTAATTCTCAAGCAGCTCCTACTGAAGGTAGCTTCACTTTGGGAATTTATGATCAGACAGCACACGATCATCAGAAAGCTTCTGCTGCACAAAGGATTTTGTAAGTATTTACACATTCACAAAATGACCCTGGATACTGGCCTCACACATTTGAGAGGAAGTGTTCAGCTCCCAGGGCAGCATTTATCTACAACAGATCAAGGAACTCCTGATCTTGATGCAAAAGTGTATCTGAACCCTGAGGATAACAAAACCAGCTTTAGTTTCTACACACTGTCAGATTTGGCCAGGAATATGTTTCTGATCTGAGAGCCTGTGTTTGTTTTTGCTTTTTAGGTGCATGACAGTCCTTTTCTTCTACTCTGTTTGTGATGCTATTCTCTGCTTATCAAAACAGACTGACTGAAGGAAAGGCAAAACCATCAATACTAGCAGTGCTGGCATAGTTCCTAACAGATCCTGTTTATTTGCTAAAGAGAGCATTGTTTTTAACTGGTCCAATCCTTCCATCTTTCTTACCTTTCTTGCCTTTCTTCCCTTTCTAACCTTTCTTCCCTTTCTTCCCTTTCTTCCCCTGTTCAGGTTTTTTCCACTTCTGAAACTTTAAAAATGTTCCAAGGAAGATACAGATACCTTCTAACTTTGCTCCTTTTCAGCTACAAATGGTGGAATACCCTTTTAGATGTAATTCACAAACATAACTTGATCCAAGTTCTGTTGTTGACTGCCTGTTAATCAAAACTGTTATGCTTTTGTAGGAAACCTCCTGCTAACTTGGCCAACATACAGGACTCACAGATTGTTCTAGAGTAGTACAAAGACCAGAATGCATCTGTTAGAATAACACATTAAAGCCACTTAAGATTGTTTTAGTGAACTGTAATGTACAAGTACTATGAGCCTTCATCAAATACCATCTTGTTTCAGTAAGACATCTTACAGTGACACTCTGATGCTCTCCAGTGCCAGTACTAGTATTGAAAACTGTATGTATCATTTTCTAATAATAGTTTTAAATTATTCTTTAGATCTGGGTGTCTTATGAAAGTACAGAAGTGTGATTATTTGCCCTTGAATTTGGAGGATTAGTTGAACTATAGTTGTTACTCGCCATCTTCAGGATTTTTTTTAAAACCATCATATCCTTCCTTTTTCTTCCCTTCTCCAAACTGAAAATTCAGCCTTTTTAATCTCCATGTTTGTAGTGCAGGCACTTTTCTTCCTTAAACATTTTAACTGTCCTTTTTTTGTGGCTTTCTCTGAGTCCACTACATCCTTCTTCAGATATGGAGACCAGAACTGCAAGTGGAATTTAAAATGTGGGTTCACAATCTTTCTATGTATCTGCAAAGTGACTCACTTTACCCTGTTCTCAGTGTCCTTGCTCATGCTGCCTTATCTCGGGGGCAGGGGGTAGTTGGGGGAATTTGAAGCTGCTTTCAGAGAAGTGTCAGCAACACTCAAATTGTAAGCACTAATTCCAAGTTAAGCATCATGTAATCAGAGTTTCCATTATTTTTTCCCCATGGTTGTTTACACTGAAGCTCAACTGCCACATTTTCACCCTATTTGCTCAGCTTTGAGGTCTTTTTGTAGTTCATCTGCATTTGGCTACCCAGAAGAGCTTGGGGTCTTCTGAAAAAGATGTGAAAAACTGGAGAGTTCACTGTTTACTCACTTCAACTCATCAGTCATGTCACAGAATAAAACCAGTCCTAGTGTTCAGTCCCTGGAGGACCCCAATTGATGGGTCTTTTCTATCCTGAAAAGTGACCATTAAGTCCTTCCATTTGTTTCCTCTCCTCTAAGCAGCTTTTGGTCTATAAAACATCATTTCCTCTAATCCCATGGCAGCTTAATTTCTTCAATAGCCTTCAGTGTGGAACCCTGTTAGAGGCTTTGTGAAAATTCAAATATATCACATCCTGTCAATCCCCTTTATCCGCCTGCTCCTTGACACTGTTGTAGAAATCCAACAAACTGGTGAGAAAGGATTTCCCTTTAGAGAATGCAAGCCAACTCTTTTTCAACAGACTATGATTATCTCTGTGTTTAGGGATCTTATTATAGAGCCTGCTGTCTTAACTAGGGGTGTAAGACTCTTTGGTTTGTATTTCCCAGCATCATCTCTAAAGCTCTCATCCGTAGAAGGGAGCCTCCCATTTTTTCTGGCACAATGGCTGTTTGTGATGATAGGCAACATATCTTTGTTTTTAAATTCCACATTTAAGAGCTTTTGGATGAATGCTGTCTAGTCTTGGTGACTTCCTGACATCTAACTTGTTTATTTAGTCTAATATTTTCCGTCTGTTTGCTTATTGATCTAGTTCTTTGAGTGATCTGGTACAAAGAATGCAATGGGTGTAGAAATCAAACATTTTCAGCAAGAAAATTAATGCTAAGTTATTTGCTTATATTTTACCATGACTGATACTTTGCACACCTTTTCATCCAGCAGTGCCTTAGCTGTTTTACTGCTTTTAATATATTCCCCAAAGTTGGAATCATTAGAGCATCCTTTGCATTTTTCAAGTTCCTTTTCAGTCCTCTTGATTTTATGTTTACATTTACATGAGCAGTTTTGTGGCTTTTCCTTATTTGGGCAAGCTTTCCATTCCTCAGTGGAGAAAGTAGGAATATAGTGGTACCTTCCTTAATTTTTCAGGTGGGTTTCAGGCATCTTTTGCAGTTTTATGCATCCTTTCTAATACAAATTTTTCTGGGGTGTAATATTTAGGGGGGTTTTAATCAGATTCTAGGCTGCCTTTTGAACTGTTTCCTTTATGGTGTTTTGCTGCTGTTCTGGGCAGCAGTCTTTTTATTTAGTGAGTTCGTGGTTTGTTAGCTTTGGGGTTGTTTGAGGTTTTGTCCCACTGCACCTTGTCTTGGTAAATCATCAGTGCAGTTCAGTAGAGGTTGCTGGAGTCTCACACTCCTGCTATCTGTCCTAAACTTAAATCTCTCAATCTGACTTACAGTTTCTGGTCACTATTATCAAACTTCTCAGGAAATCATTTTAGATATCTAACTTAATAATATTTTTTTAGAGCCTGGGTTTTCTATCCACAAGGATTTAATTTTGCTTCTGACTACTTGCTATATAAATTATATTTATAAATCCTTCACAGGCTAGCATTCCCTCACCTGTACATCATATTGTGTCATTCCCATATATGGTAGCCTGGTATGTAGCATGCTCCTTCAAGGCCACCAGGATATCTGTCTTTCAGAGGTCGTTGCTCGGTGCCAGTAATTCTTGTTCTCCTATCTTCATGTTTAGGTACAGAGACATTTCTGAGTTTGACCCTTAGACTGGATTTTAGCACATCCACCTCTTATGGTACATCCCTCTGAACGGACTGCTTTTCCTGACCTTCAGCTTTCCCCAACTGCCAGCTGAAATGCTTTCTTAACTTTTTAATTTACATTACCAGCACCCTGGTGTGAAAATGTTTCAGATGCATCCTGTTTCTTGTCAAAAAAGGTCCCCAGTCCTAATGTGCTTACCTTACACTGAGCCCTTTGTGCATGCTTGGAGGCTTTGATCAGTGTATTCATCTCAGGCCTTGCAGAGAGCATTGGCAGTATTTCCGAGAGTGCTATTCCTCGGGTCCCAGGCTTGTCTCCTGACTGCAAGCTTTAGTCTGGCCTGCACAACATCCCTCCATGCTTCCCTACATCAGTACCAGTAGGTACTGGTTCTGCCCACTCCTCAGCCTCATGCCAGGTCAACCTGACAACCTGGATGTTTGCTTTCTTGCCTAGTGCCGCTTTGCCCTACCACTGCCTTATTTTATTAGAGCAAGCTGTGAAATAGTTTCCTGTCAGCTCAGCTTGAGGTGATGGAAAATGTGAAGCTGGGAAACAACACAGAACTTAAACTTAGATTTGCTTTGCCAATTGATTGTCAATTTGGTGTGCAAAGTAAATGAAAGCGGAGAGATGGGGTTTCTTTCTTAGAGAAGGAGATAGTTTATCAACTGCTTTGATAGCTGAACTCTGAAGTCTAGACTAATGAAAATGTAAGTAGTGGAGAAAGCACCTACAGTTCAGAGAGGCATATCTTTGCCATCATGGTTTTGCCCGTAAAGGCTTATGTACCTCAGCAGACGGTGCTCTGTTCCTGAAGAGACATAATCTTACATATTTGAGATACTAGTTATTTAGAATAAATACACAACATCCAGATTTCCATTCTCTGTGATATCACTTTCAGTTTGTCATGAACATTACTCAGATCTGTTCAAACAGGAGAGATTGGGGGGCTCTTTAAGTGGACACGACTGCGTCAGTTTGTCCTTTCTTAATTTTGAAGGACTTTGGCAATAATTACATTGCATTAAAGGAGCTGATGTAGGAGGTTGAAACCTGAGCTACTTTACGGCTGTCATATTTAAAGTGCATATAAAAATAGACTTCATTAGGAATTGCAAACTGGAATATCTAAGTGTAATGCCACTGTTACAAGTTTCCTAAGGGGCAAGGCAAATAATTTGGAGTGGTAGAATGAACTTCTGTGATAGCATTAAGAGAAAGGTGGTCTGAGGCTGTTTCTGTGTCCCTTCTCAGTACCAGGTACATGTCTGTGCTTTGCAGATGCTCTTCATCTCTCACTTTCCTTGGTAATGCTAATAATTTAAAACAGGATTAATTGACTTTTGAAGGTGATGAGTTAAAACTGGTAGAGTTTCCTGGAAGACCCAGTGAGCAAAACACCCTTCCTAAACATCCATTTCCAATGCAGAACTCTTAGGGTTCAGTTCCTTTCCTGGAGGTTGTTGCACTCCATTTGTTAATTGGACTTGCACAT
>VWZE01001777.1:272285-301356 GCA_013396675.1 Eubucco bourcierii | reverse complement strand
CCTGGAGAAGAGAAGGCTTCGAGGGGACCTGATAGTAGCCTTCCAGTATCTGAAGGGGGCCTACAGGAAGGCTGGGGAAGGATTATTTACAAGGTCCTGCAATGACAGGACAAGGGGCAATGGGCTTAAACTGGCAGAGGGGAGATTTAGACTAGATGTTAGGAGGAAGTTCTTTACAGTAAGGGTGGTGAGGCACTGGAACAGGTTGCCCAGGGAGGTTGTGGATGCTCCCTCCCTGGATGTGTTCAAGGCCAGATTGGATGAGGCCTTGAGTAACCTGTACTAGTGGGAGGTGTCCCTGCCTATGGCAGGGGGTTGGAACTAGATGATCCTTGAGGTCCCTTCCAACCTTACTATTCTATGATTCTATGATTCTATGATTCTATGAAGTACTTCAGTCCAGTGTTAGTGTGAATCCTGTCCCACAGAAGAAGGGCCATAATGTCACAGTTTTAAGAACAAAAAATGCTCAATCCAACTTACTGTTTTCAGTTCATTCCTTCTGCTGTGGCTGAGGACTAGAAGCACGAGGAACATTCTGCACTTGTATCTGTATTTAGCCAGACAGAAAATTTTATTAGGAAGTTATCTCCCACACCAAAGTCAATCTGTTTTGCTCCCACACAAGTCACTAGTGTTCATTTGACCCAAATCCTACTCACTTCTTGTGACTAATACTGTCCCCAGTATAATGTTTTATTATAACGCACAATTTGCACTTAATGTTTTGTCTTTTCAGTGGAAGTTCAGGCTTGCTTGTTCCTGCTGTTAATTATAACAAATTCTGGCAAGTTTAAGGGTCTGAAAGGCCTGTCAGATGTTGGCCTTAAGGGCTAGTATCCCCGAAGTTGGATATAATTTGCACACAATAAATTGCTTCAATAAGATTTTGTTTCTTAGCTTAATTACACAACTCTTTTGGGACTTAAGCTAATGTACATTCAAGGGTCACAGGACCACCACAAAACCTTTAGAGTTTGTGGTGATAAAACCCAGCTGTTTCTTCTCAAAAACAACCTTTCAATATATTGTTGTTAGCCACTGGTGTTTTTATGTGATTACAGTGTCATTGTGCACCAAAAAAAAACAAACCAAAACAAAATTTGGTTAGTTGCATTAAATTCTGACATGAACTGGATAATCAATGACTAGCGTGATTGTGTGCATTACAGTGTCACCTGCAGATAGCTAGGGTGGCCCAGGCTTTGGATAACATGGCCTCAAATCCATGGGAAGGAATGTTTATTCTCTCTGGGAGAGCACCTGCAGTTGCAGGTCATGCAGCTTTCAGTAAGACTATACTGAGCCTCAGATCACAGGGGAGAGTTAAGGCTGAGAAGGGGAGCATTGGGATTTACAAAGGTGGAAAATTAAAGACTAACTTTTAGGATCTTTCATATGGCAACTCAATTTAGAATGGCTGAAGATGACTACTGTGGAAAGCACTAAGAATTGATTTGCAGTGGAACCTGTGTTTAAGGCAGAAAAACCAGCAGCAGTATTTGTGGAGGGTTTTTTAAGTAGATTTCTAGGACTGCTACATTTCAGCTTTGGTGGCAGAAGGTATTTCTTCTGAAATGGTTGTCTTATTTCTCTTCTGTTAACTAAAACTTACTATTTATTATGTATTCTGTTACTGACCAATATCAATATTTTTAAAGCAGCATAATGTTAGTTTTTAAAATATCACATAACTATTAATAATGCTATCTCATTTAATTTAGACATGTGCTTGCTTCTATGGATCTATGGCTAGATCTTCAGCCCTAGCTGAATGTGAATAGCATAGATATTTTTATAGGAACCTAGCACAAAAAAGACTGTATGATCTAGCTTCCAGGCCAGATACAGTTTTGCATATTTTAAGAATGTTCCACTTAATAGGTGATGCCATTCAAAAAGAGGATTTGTACATCAGTGAGCATCATACGCATTTAAGACATGGGTAATACATCTGTCATTTAAAATATTAATGGCATGCTTTTAGGTGCTCATATAGTGAATGACCTTCATATAGTGGTCTGTTTCTCTGAGGACCAGGGAAAATCTTTTCTTACCATTAAAAGCAAGAGGAAGAATCTGCTTTGATGTGGGTAGTAAAAACATTGCACGTTAACATCTAGACAGTGTCTATACGATCTATACAATCCATCATTCTGGTCTCAAATGCTTGTCTTGGCTGCCGTCCAGTAGCTGTAAATATGAGATGGTTTCACCAAACTTGTTTAGCAACAGTTGTGTTTGCTATTCCATGGCTAAGAGGTGGACAACTTCTGGTTAAAGCCCTCAGCCTCCAACTGATGGTGTGTGAGCCATGTGCTCTCTTTACACACCAGTATGGTCCAGTGAAGGGCTCTTTGCCTGAGGACCAGACAAAACTGCGCATGGCACCTGACGGGTTTCCACATCAAAATGCCTTAAGACTAGATGTTCTCTTTATCTCTTCTCCTTCCACCCCCCTCTACAAGCACACAAACATGTTTGCATGTACAGGCTTTTAAAATTCTTCAAGGCCAAGTATATTATAAGGATTACTTCTAAGTCCTTAAAAATCAATAATCCTGTAAAGAAGAAAAATAGGGCGATACGTGCTTTGGTAGGCCATAATAAAGGTGTACATGTAGTAACAATTATGTTGCTCAGTCATTCCTCAAGATACCACTAACAGTTATGGATCAAAGTCTTCTGTACTTCTGCACTGCTGTCCCAAAAATGTTGACAACCTAAAGGGACCACCCAGGCTGTGTTACGTTTGTTGCCTGTCAGTATTGTGGGAAGGCACTTCTGGGCCCATTTCAAAGTACAAAGATGGTCCACATTTCCAAGAACTTCCATCTTCACATCAAGGCTCTCCTTGTATGGGGATGCTATGGGTACTGCAAATCTCCTTGCTACTGATAAATGCAGGTGGTTACTAATACTCAAATACTGGTTTTCATCCCACGTGCAGAATGTTAACCACTTGTTAGTTGCAAGAAATCTCACAAAGCTCTGTGAGTAATGGAGTTTTGTTTGTAATTAATGCTTGCTTGCTAGATTTTTTAAGGGACAAATTGAGGAAATAGGGGAGAGGGATTGCAACAGAGCTGTCTCAAGCTTTGTAAAATGAAAAATGAAGAAATAGAACATGGGAAGCATTTTGCTCAGTCTCTTACCCTGTTTTGCTATTTAATTACAGGTTATTACTTAAACTGGAGCCCATTTCCTCCTGAATATAATTTGGGAAATCACTCTAATTCCAGTTTTGTCATCCAGGAGCAAACAAATGTAAATTTCAAAAAGGATAGGCAAAGAAGATCAAATCAAAAGTGCAGGCTTCATGCCATGGAAGTTACTGCATCCCACACTACAGAATGGGTGGACTGCTGCTGAGGTGTAACGTTTTCAAGCACAGCTTTTTACAGTTATCAGGGTGCATTCTAGGGTCATTTTCCCATGTTCCATGTGATAATGGGCCACCATCTCAAGAATGTGTAGGCCAGATGGCTTATCAGTTCATTGAAGTTCTCAGGATCCAAACAAAATGATGGAAGGCTTTTGAGAACTAAAGTTAGGCTTACAAGGCAATTACAGCTACAAGGTCAGATTTTCAGTGTGTTTTAGACAAATAAATGCTTTACAGTTGTTTTGTGACACAGACCTGTTATTTTGTTCTTTTTAGAGTTTCTCTGCAAGGAATGCCCAAGAGTTCATATTTTCATTGATCGAATCGAACTGAAGGACATTCCAGAAGAGCAGATATATATGAGAAGGTGGCTTCATGAACGTTTTGAAATAAAGGATAAGTGAGTAACAATATGCAAAATGATCTGGTTTTAGGAACTTGTCTTCTTTCCTTTATGTTAATAGATGAAGCCATGATTTCTGTGTTGCCAGCCTTGCAAGCTGTGGGGCTCTCTGAAGAGAGGTGGTGTTCACACCCCTGCGCATATTTTGTATAATAAAATAAATCTATAGTTAAACCTTTTGCTCAGGAGATTGAGATGCCTGAGTCTGAGATCTTCCTTAGACTGAGGAGTCCATGTTCCAAGACTCATACTCATCTGAATACTCTCAGTTTGACTCCATGTAGCAGTCATGCTCGACCAAGAATGTAAGATGGTCATGGTAAGCAAGCAAGCAAAATGCAGTTTAATTTTAGACTCATAGTCAGTGCTGTAAAGGGCCAGATCTTGATCTAATCTCATCTGCCAAAATTGTTTACACTTCTTCCATTAGACAATGATTGGTTAGAAACAGGACCCTGAGATCCTTACCTTCACTGAGGAGATTATGTGAAGCAGGCATTTCATCCTCCATCTTTGAGTCATGGCACAACTGAAGTGCCTGGATCCCTCCAGATAAGGTCACTAGGGAGCATACACAACAGATGCTGGGGGACCTTTGTACTTTATAAGGATTTTGTGCCTAAATGTGTTATTTAAGTATTGTGTGAGAGGTGATGGTTTAATTTGCCATGTCTGAAGTCCAGACTAAGGGAGCTGAATCTGTTTACTTTCTAAATCCTTGAATACACTGTGGAAGGTAGACATTTCCCTGGTTCTTCAGCTGTGTTCTGCTGTAAAATTGTTCTGTCAGTCTTGCACTCCATGGAAGTAAAAAACAGGTTAATTTGCCTTTGAATCCATGTAAATAATAACATGATGGCACTGTTACTAAAATGTCTTAGAAGTTTAGGATCAAACTGTCCAGTGTCCCTTAACTAGTCTTCTGGTGAAGACCAGCAAAAGAGAACCCTGATGATCTCTGTCCCACCGAAGACTCCTGTTGACTGTAGCATTATTCCTGGGACCAGAGCAGTCCATCAGGAAAACCTGGAGATATGTAAACAAATTCCCAATATCTTCAAATCACTTTATCACTGATCTTCAAAAGCAAGAGGAAGAACATTGCCACTAACCCAGCGATGTAGCATTTCACTCTTGCACATTTGGCTTCCAAAATACTTCATAGATTCATGAAATTGTTTAGGTTGGAAAAAGCCCTTTAATGTCATAGAGCCTGCTAACCTAGCACTGCCGGGTCCAACACCAAACCATCTCCTTAAGTGCCATGTCTTTATGTCTTTTAAATACCTCGAGGGACGGTGACTCAAGCTCTTCCCTGGGCAGCCCGCAGAGTCTTGTGGGCTCTTGTTTTTTATTAGTTTATTTTATGAAAATGCTCTTTTCCTGTCCCTCAGTGTTCAATGATTAACTGTGTGTGGTATTTTGTCCTACAGTATTGCCCAGTATGCTGGGCTTTTCTGCTAACTTCTGAGAGAAAAAGATTATTTTCTTTTATATTCAGTGTTAAAATTGGTCCTCAAGGAAAATCTGCTTTTATTGCTTACAGGGGTTCAAGTTGAGTACTTCGATGCTCAACATTACTTAGAATGCATCATATTCTTTATGCATACTGATTGTTTAAAGCTTACAGATGAGCTGCTACGAACTGTGAAGTCATTTCTTAAATGATGTGTGATTAGAAGCAGTTATTAGATGTCAATAAGTTGCTTAAAACTTCTTGTGCTAATGTGTAACTTTGACCATTTCTCTTTGTCTGCTCACAGGTTACTAATAGAGTTTTATGACGCAAAAGATTCGAAAAGAAGAAACAAGTTCCCTGGGAAAAGTGTTCATTCCAAACTAAGCCTCAAGAAAACTTTGCCATCCTTGCTGTTTTTAGGTGGCCTGACTGCTAGTATGCTTCTGACAGAATCTGGAAGGAAACTTTACGTAAAAACATGGATATATGGGACTTTAATTGGCTGCCTGTGGGTTAGCATTAAACCGTGAGCAGATGTTAGTCTCCGGTCAGTGAGATGTGCAGTCTTTCCTTGCACATTGCACCAAACTTTTTCCTGAGTTTATAGTTTAAAAAAGGTGTAAATAAAGCCTTACTGATCAAACATTGGAAATAACAGAAATCATGACTTAAACATCTGTGTGGTTGGTTCGGGGGAAATACAGATTTTCAAATTTGCTACTGATTTTTGCAGATAAACTGAGTCATATGACAAATTGCTTTCCCCATGAACTAACATCTTTATCTGCAGATTTGATGAAATGAGTTATGCATAAGGGTGTCTTAAGAGGACCTGTGAATGTATTTACAGAGATTAATTTAAGGTATATATTTATTCTTCTGATATTCATGTTGATTTTTTTGTTGCTCTGGTGCACTGCAGCAGCTCAGTTGCGTCTACCCCAGCTGTACCACAGCTAAATCAAAACGTTCTTTCTTTTTCTTTGATTTTGCTTTTCAGTTTTAGCTGAATACTGTGTTCTTTAAAAGGGACTGTGTAAGCTGGCAAATCATAAGATGTTACCTGAAGCAGAATAAAATGGTCCTGAGAACTACTGTTCATGGGGAAGAAGCTCTGTTTATCTAGTGCATGACTTTTTTTTTTTTTTGTTATGTTGCAATATTAGCTGATTATTTTACATAGGTAAAACATTAAATTTTACTGAGCAAACAGCTTATTTTGAGCACCCTGTACTTGTGCATAAAAGGAACATATGCAGTATAATGAAATGTTAAGGGGGTTGGATTTTTTTTCTGGTCTAACCAGACTGTAGCCTGCCTTGTTGTCTGCATTGTCCTTAGCACCTTGAGAGTTTCAGCTGAGCTCACAGAGCTTTCGTGTGTCTGTGCCACAAGCAGAAGTTTCCTGTTACCTCACAATTGTTGTCCGGGTAATGCACAGAATTACTGTAACTTGGGAGCATTAGGATATGGTAACGAGGAACTTGCAGGTGTTCCTGCTACATCTGAAGCATGTGCCTTTTCCCACTAATCTAGTTTAGTCTGGCAGTCATCTCTGTGTTGTAGTGTCACACTAGATTCCCCTGTCATTCTAGGCAATGCAGACTGCAGTTGGATTGAAGATACAAGGTTGATAGGTACAATTTGCACAATAGTCTAGTAGTGAAAAAAAAATAACTTATCCTATCTGTATTTCATCTGCTTGAAAATACACTTTAAAAAGCAAGATCAGCAAACTCTTACTACCACAAAGACTGTGATTCCATGGTTGGTATTTTTGTTGGAGAAGTGGCCATTTCTTGGTATCAAGAGAATAGTCTGTATGCACAGTGCTGGGTAGGAAAGAGGATGTGTTTTATCTTCTTCCATTATAGAATTGGACTGTGTCAAAATGAAAGAACTAGAGAATATTTTTGTATCACACTTGCAAGCTTTAAATGTGCGTCTCTAGCTTTAGTACTGTCTGTCTTGCGTTGGAGTTCATTGTGAGTTAAATGTCTCTTAAAAGTTCTAGCTCAATTTTTCAGATTCCACCATTGCCAGTTAATTAAAGATACTAGTTTTACTGTGTGGTGGTTTTATTTTTACAGAATTTCTTAGAGTAATTGCAGTTCTACCTTAAAATCATCCGGTACAGCTTTCAGTTTGCAGCTCTATGTCCTTCCATAATGGATTTTGTTACTGGAGTTATTTATATCGGTTCATCAACATATCCTGAATCAATCACCATTTTAAAAACAATGACTGGGAACAATGTTGAAAAACAGTATTGTTATGAGGCTGTGACACCAGAGAGAAAAAAAAAAGGCCATTTTATGTAACAGCCAAATGTGCTCACGTGTTGTAGTTCTTCCTCTTCTCAGCAGACTGTTTCCAGTGGGTATAACCAGAAGGCAGTGTTGCGATATTAGTTTGATTTCTCAGTCATGGAACGGAATTTTACTCTGACATGACTAAATTTCTTTGTAACAGCTAAAAGTAACCTTTGATTATACATGAAAAATAAATGCAAACTGCTTAATTCATTTGTAGAAAAATAACTGCTGTTTTGGAGAACTTAATGACCACAACGTACTGGATCTCTTGCTGTTTAAGTACCAGGAATATAAATGATGCAGTGCAACAAACAGACATGAAGTTTATTTTGAAACTTATACTCTATGTTAATCTTAATTTTATTTTTTTTCTTGACATTAATTTATAAAGTTTTGAAACTGTAATTTGCTGATGTATTTGGCGCTGGGAGTATCACATGCTATTTCTAAATATGCACTGATATTAACTTGAAATATTTCTTCATTAAAATAAGAGCCAGTGCTCATTCAAGTTTTCTGTCTGTGTATTGTTCAGTTTTTTTCCTCTACTTTTATGGTTGTCACTTGGTTAACAGCAACTTCTTACAAAACAACTACAAGTGTGATAAATTTTAAGTCCTATACAGAAGGATTTCTGCAAGAAGCAGCCAATGAAAGAAAGAACTTTGAGGATGAAAACGCACTAGAACAGGCTGCCCAGAAAAAGGTGGTTGGATTTCCATCTTTGGAGTCATTCAAAACCCTCCTGGATGCATTCCTGTGCAAGGTGGTCTGGGTAAACCTGCTCTGGCAGGGGAAGTTGGACTACATGGTCTCCAGAGAGCCCTTTCAACCCTCTACCACTCTGTGATTCCATGGAGTTAAAAAAATGTGTTAAGATCAGTTTGTTCCAAGGCAATACACTACCGGGTCAGTCAGATGTTCACAGGTGAAAAACTGTTGCAACTTGCACCACTTGTTAGTGATGTTAATTTATGTGCAACATCACAGTTCTGGACAGGGATCAGGCTCCTCAGTGACAGGTCTTGCACAGACAGCACTGGTAGAGTGTGGACACACCCAACTCTGTTCATATGTGTAAACCATATGTAAAGCTTCATAGTTGGCAACACCACCACCATTGTGTGCTTGTTCCACAATGATATTCTTGTGTTTACTTTAGTGGAAGGAGTGAGGCTAGTGAGGAGACATTTAATGGAAAACACAAAGTGAAGTCAGACACAAAACTAAAGCACTGAGAAATGCTAGAGTGAAGAAATGACTGAGTAGGGCATGTGAAGGGCTCCAGCCTTTGCTGACTCCACTGAAGCTTCTTTTAGTGTAATACTTAGGGTTTCTTATTCCAGTGTGTACGTTCCAGAATGCAGCATACTTGCAAAACCCAAGTATAAGCATTAAGAAGTGCTTAAATTGGTTCCTGACTATTTTGTCATTTTAGTGTACATAGAATATGTATATTCACTTTGGAGGAAAAAGAGGTAACTACTTTAGCTTTGGGTGATGAAGGAGACCAGGAGCAGATTTGGGATTTTTGGCTTTGTTAAAAATGGAAAAAGGAGACTTCTCTGACCACTGCCCTCAAGTAACACATAATGGCAGAAATTTCAACCATGCCCAGAAAGGCAATAGGAAACCAGTTAATAGGCTCAAGATCTTGGCGCCTTTATAAATATGGAAACCATAGTTTGGTCCTAGCCTGCAGTTCTAGGTCACTTTTTAGCAGAGTGGCTCTGATGGCAGGGCTTGAAGCAAACATGACAGAGTTTCTTTTGTTCTCATTTTCATGTTCTTGCCTGTCTCATCAGTTTGGAGCACTGTGGTCCCTAGTGAAGGGGGCTGTACAATTTACTAAGCATAAGACAAAAAAAAAAATGTTACTTTAAGTTTGTATTAAGGGCAAAAATCATGCAAGTAAAACAAAACAAAATACAAACCAAGGCCAGAAAAGGAAAAGCAGCAATAATCTAATACCAAAAAATAGATTAGAAATATCAGCTCCAGTCAGACATGACCACACCTGATTGATTCCAGAGATTTATTTTCCAGGTGGGGACTAATTGTCCTGTCAGCACAGTAAGTATTTCTTCTACCTATGCTCTTTCAGTCCCAGGTCTACAGCCCATCTCTGGCCTGACTGGTCTGTTAGTTTCCTTGCAAGGAGTCCCCCATCAGTTTTCAGACTGATGTGAATCTTGAGTTTCCTCTATTCTACTGGATTCAAAAAAATTTCAGTACTTGTAGTCAGCCTGACAAACTTCTGACAGACAGACCACTGACACCCTTCTCCTTTCAAGGACTGGCACTTCGTGGGCAAATGCCAGCGAAGATGCTGGGGTGTGTTGCTGGTGGGTTGGAAGTAGATGATGCTGTTGAGAGAGGGGTTATTGGCAAGTCTATATTGGATATCCATGATGGATTTCCCTCCCACTTTTACCGAAGCCTGGTCTTCCACAGATGGACAGTTTGTGTGGACATAAGAAACACAAAGACTAGATGCTATCCTGTGAAATGCTTCTGCAGACTTCCAGAGGCGTTTGGTCTCCGTTTCCTCTTGTGTGGGAACTCAAGTACTTGAAGGGCATTTTGATGCCTCTGTGTTCCCTGCATGAATGATGGGAAACATCCATTTTAACCTGTTTGCCCAACTAGCCCATGGAGGATGCTGATGTTTAAGAACAGAAGTTGCTGTCAGTCTTCTGTCTGTGCAGTGACAGAGCTCCTGGTCTGAACAGCCAGGCTCCCCACAAAGCCTCTGCCGTAAATGAGCCCCTCAAATCCCAGTCCCGCAGGTGCAGACAGACAGGCATCACCATGGCTGCCAGCCTAAAGGGGTCTGGAGAGATACAGGGCCTAAAACCTACTTGGCTTCTTTACAAAGTACCCAGGACACTATATTCTCTCCAGAGATTCCCTTTGAGAGACAGGCTGGGGCTCATTGGTATTCTGAAGCATGGACAGGCAACAAGTTGGGAGGACGATGCCCACTTTGAGGCATCAAAGCCCAGTCACTGGAATGGGAAGTAGGAGATGCAGCCTCAGCATTTAGCCTGAGGAAGACCAGAGCTACAATACTTCCCCCATCACCTCATGTCCTCGGGGACTGCCACTTTTCACCTTTTTTGGGTACTCTGGCAGAGGTCATATGTTTCTAGATTTGTAGAGCCAGCAGGACTGTAGCCGGTGCCAAAGGCATTGACTGCATATGCGGATGTCTGCATTCAGCTTCAGCCTGGGGGCATTTCTGCACCCAAAATTGAACCACCCTAGAGGTGGAGCCAGAGATGGCCCCATGAGCTTGCACCACTGTGAAGGCAGCTGTAGCCTCTAGACTCCAGTTATGAAATGAGGAATGCTCTGTGGTGATGTATTTCTGAAGTGCCTTTCTGTATGATTAGTGAGCCTGGCATATTGTGAGCACTAACAAACCTTATTGCTGCTATGCCTGTCATGGTCTCACACTCTGCACTAAGACCTTCCTTCCCCATTCTCAGAGACATCCAAGAAGGCTGAAGATGCCAAAGCAGTTCTGAATTTCTGGATCCACTCAGTCCCTGGCCTTGCTCAGCTGTGCGTCTGTTTCATTCAGTTGGGACCACAGGGGAAATTGAGTTAGGGAGAATTTAATTTGCAGTTGGCCAAGATGGGAGAGTTAACACTGCCATGATCCCCAAAAGTATCAAATGCAATACAACATCCTTAGGCACAAATGAAAAAATAGGAAGAGTTCTCAAGGCTGAAACCTGAACTGGAGGTATTAAGTTAAACTACTTCTTATGCTGTGGGCATAACAGTTCCTGGTGAAGATTTAGCAGCCATTTACATCTACACTCTAATACTGCAGTCCAGAAAATGGCATTGTCTTTTTGTTAGTTTACACCCAAGTGTTTTAAAGTCTTGTGTGATAAAGAGACTATAAATTTTGTCCCTAATCTGTAGAATCTCTGAGCATTTTTTGGCTTCTATAAACTGAGAAGTCTTCACTTCTTAATGCATAAGGTGCATGAGGCATAAAAAAGTTTGGTTTGACATCAAAGTTCTTTAATAAATTCTTGCTGACCACAAAGCATGGCACGTGTATGGTCACAGATGGTGAAAAGAATTTTTAAAAACACACACAGGGAGGCTAAATTCATATTCAGAATTACAGCTTTCTGGAACCACACATTTGTAGATAGGACTTGGCTGCAGTCACAGGCTCACCTGATTTTCCAGTGAGAGACAAGTAAATACAGGTGAATAACATCATCCACACTGCTGTTAGAGAAGTAGAAGTTCAATCTTCTACTACAGAGAAGTAGAAGTACAATCCCAAACACAAATCCAGGCTGGGTGGTGAATGGCTGGAGAGCAGTCCTGAGGAAAAGGACCTTGGGGTCTGGGCTGATGAAAAGCTCAACATGAGCCTGCAGTGTGTGCATGCAGCCCAGACAGCAACTGAGTCCTGGGCTGCATCAAGAGCAGCGTGGCCAGCAGGGCAAGGGAGGGGATTCTGCCACTTTACTCTGCTCTCGTCAGACCCCACCTGGAGTACTGTGTGCAGTTCTGGAGCCCTCAGCACAGGAAGGACATGGAAGTGTTGGAGCGGGTCCAGAGGAGGGCCACGAAGATGGTCAGAGGGCTGGAGCAGCTCTCCTATGAGGACAGGCTGAGAGAGTTGGGGCTCTTCAGCCTGGAGAAGAGAAGGCTTTGAGGAGACCTTAGAGTAGCCTTCCAGTATCTGAAGGGGGCCTACAGGAAGGCTGGGGAGGGACTATTTACAAGGTCTTGTAATGACAGGACAAGAGACAATGGGTTGAAACTGGCAGAGGGGAGATTTAGACTGGATGTCAGGAGGAAGGTCTTTGCAGTGAGGGTGGTGAGGCACTGGAACAGGTTGCCCAGGGAGGTTGTGACTGCTCCCTCCCTGGAGGTGTTCAAGGCCAAGTTGGAGGAGGCCTTGAGTGAGCTGTACTAGTGGGAGGTGTCCCTGCCTATGGCAGGGGGTTGGAACTAGATGATCCTTGAGGTCCCTTCCAACCTTACCATTCTATGATTCTAAGTTACTGAAGAAACTGTGTTTGTATTGTCCAGAAAAGGAAAGGTATTCCGAAGAGCTGACAAATAATTTTGCATAGCTAATAGTATTGCTGCCAGCACAGGATATGGTATTGTTTTCTATGTTTAAACAGTAATAATAGATTTTGTGTACATATCCTGATACTGTCAATCGTATTCCTGTTCTGTGACAAAGTAATGAGGGATTCAAGAAGCTGCAGTATTAGAGCACATCCCCTTTCACACCGCAGGGCTGGAAACACCAAGTGGCCGCTGTTGCTAGCTCGTCCCCCGCGTCCCTTCGGAAAGCCGGCCGCTGCGTTCGGAGCCAGTTTAAAACCAACAATTATTCTTGGCAGTGCAACACGTGTGAAAGCAAAGGTCTGAGCTGGGACACGTACCATCACCAAGAATGCTGGTCAGAGATAAAACTGAGGTGGCCATCAACAAGTCCTGCAGAAGCTGGGAATGGGAACTAAAGCCAAATGGTGGAGCTGTGGTCACAGTGAGATGACAAAGTGCCAGCAACTGGTGGGCACTGGCAACACCCCTGTGTTTGTGCAGTGTGCATTAACAGGGGCAGCATCTCTGGATGCAGACCAGGCTCAGCTGGAATTAATAAGGACTTTGCCTTCCGGGGTATGGGGGTGGGTGTTTGATTCTGGTTTTGTTTTTTAACTAGCAGGACAAATTTGAAGCTTTAGAAGAAAAGCTCTCTCCAAACTTTATGACATCCTGGAAACGGAAGAGTGTTTCTGAACTCTCAAAATTCAGAGTGACTTTGGTATCAAATGATAACATAGAATAATTGAATAAGGGTCTACCAGGCTGTTGGTTCTCACCTCCTTCTTCCTTCTCAGCTCAAGCCAAAATCTTCCACACAGAGTTATGGGATTTGCATCCTTTATTCCTTAGATGTTTGATTTCAAATAAGCTTAATTTCCAGAAGAATTTAGGGCTTGCTCTGCTGTAGGACACAACAGGAATATGTAAAATATGTCCCCGTATGCCTATACAGCAGTCTCCTGATAGAGCAAATAAACATCTTGAATGAGCAATCAGGAAATGCTGCCAGGTTCTGGCTTTTTGTTTGTAGCCTGATGGTAAAACCTTTCCTTGCATTTCAGAGGGGTTCAGTGAACACTTTGGTTTATAAAGTTTTGAAGCATTTTTAATAAATTGACTACAACCATATCAGGAAGCAATATGGGATTCTGACTTTGTATCCAGAGTTATTTAACATACAGGCAATAAGATACGGGAAGACACCTGAATGAGCTCAAGCGGTTCTTAGTGAGCTCAGAAAAATGCCCAAAGAGAAGCCAAAATGAGATCCCTCACATCCTTCCCCTGTGCATGCTTTCCCAGGTGCCTTGCCAGACTCTCTGCATTGCCATGCCTCAGTCTCTTCTCTGTCCTTCAATTTCCTGCTGGTCTCCACACAGTTTAGCCCCTCGCCCCCCCAAGCTGTTGTCATTTTGTCTGCTCTGAGTCTGCTTTTCTAAACTATCTCTTCTGTTTGCATGCCTCACCTTCTCTGAATGCAGTTCAGCTGATGTCCTTCATGTAGCCTGGAAACAATTGGGTTAAGCAAAGAAATGCTCCATGTTTTCAGCATTAAATATCTGGATTTAGCGCTGCTCTGGTCTGAAGCAGTTAGGAATTGCAATTGCTAAAAAGGTCCTGCTCTGGGCCCTGAAGCATGCTCATGAACTCACCAGAGAATGAAGCCTGCAAGATTTAGCTGGCCTCTGGTGAGCATATGTGGACTACAGCTGGCTTGATTTTTTTCCAAAGCCATATGAACTAGCCAAATTGAGACAGATTTTTCAATAAGAACTAAAAAAAGAGTCCATCTCAGCAGTAAGGCTAACTTCTTTCTCCAGTTCCAAGTCCTTTTTCCAACGAAAAAAAAAAACAAAACAAAAAACAAAACCTCGCCACAACTTTTTGAAGATTGCCAGAGTATTGGGAGGAGTGTAGACATTTGTTTCTCTTAAATCTGGCCATGATTAGTTAATGAAAAAGGGTACTCTCAGAAACACAAAACTGTGTGGTCTGAAGACTTCAAAGAAAACCAAACTTCAGTGTACACCTGGCAAGGAAAACTTTAGTATAAATATTACTGTTTGGGCAAATGTATACATAAGCCCAGGATCTAGACAGCAAGATGTGTTGAGCAGTCATAGAATGGTAAGGTTGGAAGGGACTTCAAGGATCATCTAGTTCCAACCCCCTGCCATAGGCAGGGACACCTCACACTAGTACAGCTCACTCAAGGCCTCCTCCAACTTGGCCTTCAACACCTCCAGGGAGGGAGCAGTCACAACCTCCCTGGGCAACCTGTTCCAGTGCCTCACCACCCTCACTGCAAAGACCTTCCTCCTGACATCCAGTCTAAATCTCCCCTCTGCCAGTTTAAACCCATTGTCTCTTGTCCTGTNCAGGAGAGCTGCTCCAGCCCTCTGATCATCTTTGCGGCTCTCCTCTGGACCCGCTCCAACACTTCCATGTCCTTCCTGTGCTGAGGGCTCCAGAACTGCACACAGTACTCCAGATGGGGTCTGATGAGAGCAGAGTAAAGGGGCAGAATCCCCTCCCTTGCCCTGCTGGCCACGCTGCTCTTGATGCAGCCCAGGACTCAGTTGCTGTCTGGGCTGCATGTGCACACTGCAGACTCATGTTGAGCTTTTCATCAGCCCAGACTCCAAGGTCCTTTTCCTCAGGGCTGCATCTCTCAAGCCATCCGCCACCCAGCCTGTATCTGTGCTTGGGACTATGCCTACCCAGGTGCAGGACCTTACATTTGACCTCACTGAATTTCATGAGGTTGACCTGGGCCCACCTCTCCAACCTGTCCAATCCAGTCCCAACCACAGATTGTACCACCAACCAGGTATGTTACTTGGATCTTTCCCTCCCTCAGTATTAAACTCTGAGATTCAAGGATTGATATGGGATCAGTTGTGGTTTCGGCCAGACTTGGCTTAGTCTGTTTTCAACTGGATGTCTTCAGTCAATCCATTTTATGGCTGTACTTATCTCAGATTCTGCTTTCTGCATAATGAAATGTGACTACTTGAGCCAAACCTGGTAATATGCCAAGACAGCTTGGCTATACAGTGTTAGAAAGGTTAACTAAAGCAAAAGGCTGAAGCAGAGAGAAGCTAAGTCATGTTCAGAATATCCATGTTTCGCTTCCTCATGTAAGTAAGTACTGCATTGCATTCACTGAGTACACCTTCACCATCCAGCACCAATGTGTCTCTAAAGTGCTTGCAATCATTCCTGCCACTCAGGTGAGGTCAGTGTTACTACAACCAAATTGTCTGCCTGATTGCTAACTTATGCCTGGAAGAAGTTGGATAGTGCTGTTATAAAATGCATTAGAAACATGAGACTTAAGGCTGGGGGAAGGACGCAGCCCTTAATCAAAAAGATTTGTCATTAAGTGAGCCCCGTAGCTCATAGGTCCTCAGTCACACAGAGTGCCAGTACTGTGTATTCAGCAATGGACACGTAGCTTGTATGTTCAGGCTCACAGGACTCCTTTGGGGAGTTTCAGCATCCTCTGTAGCTCTGCTTTAGCTTCCAGGGCAGCTGGAGTTTGCATCTTTATGCTATGCAAGCCGGTTGTGAAAGACAGGACCGTAAGACCCCAGAGCGCTTTGCCAAGTCTAATGTCCTTCTCTTGTCTGGATCAGAGAGGTCCTCCTGCACCACCTACCACCTGAGTGACTCTGCTGAGTTTACACAGGAGCAGGGCCAAGGAGCAGCTAGCTTCATGCAAAGAAGCAGAGGTCTCCATCAGGAGGCAGTCAGTATGAGTTGAGAGGCTTGTCCACTGGTTGTTAAGATCTAATTTGTTCACAACAGCAGCGGCTCAGCCAGCATTTTGGATTAAACCCCAGAATCTGGGGCCAGCTAACACATGTGGTGTGCATGCTGTCTTACAGGTTGCCTGACATGAGCCTCCCCTGGCTCATATCCATTCCTGAAGAGTCAGCTAGTGCAGTCCTGTGGGGCTCCTTCTGTCCTTTCTCTGCTGTGGGAAATTTGCCTTTGTATCACACTCTGAAGTCATCACTGCACCCACGAGCACCGGGGTACCAGCTTTCCGTGTGCAAATTAATTCAAACCCACCTGTCCTCTCAGCAAGCCACTCGCAGCCGCCAGCGGGTGGCACCGCCTCGCTGCAAGCTCAACCTTCTCTGGAGGCAGCAGCCTGGGGCTGGACATCCAATTTGATCCTACTGTCCATCCCCTCTGTCGCTGCAGAGATCTGGGATATCTGCTTTTTTGGAAACATTTCACACCACATTCTCCCACATCGAGCTATGCAAGACTCGATGAGATATTAACAATTTATAAGCCAAGGTGTTACAGTTGTAGGGGGCCATTCACAATTCTAGCAGCAAGCACATGTGGATGATGAGCATGCTCCAGGACTGTGGCAGTGCACCTTGAGGCATTTACCCTTAGGGCTCTGGTCAAGGTGTGCCTCACATGCCCGCAGCAGGGCACACCGGCACACGGGGGACTGCATGTGTATTTGAGTGGAAGGACTGGTGGAGTTTTCTTTCCATCCTTCCTCGGTTTTCCACGTGAAACTGCAAATGCAGAAGGTTTTCATTGCAGCAAAAAGTCAACCTTGAACCACGTTGTGCACTTTATAATAAAGCTTCAAATCCAAGATTTCCTTCCTGCACAGCTTACACAACGCGGTGGCCACTCTTTAAGTAGTCAATGTTCCNTATGCCCTGGGCAGCCCCTTCTCTTCCCGCATGCAGTGAGGCAGCATGTGTGAGAACCATGTCTGGAGGGGAGCTCTGCAGAGGATCCCTAGCTCGGGTAGCAGGGAGATTGGCAGTACTGGTAACAAGGAGTCAAGGGAGTATTATCTGCACATCCAGGGTAGAGGCAGTAATGCAAGAGGGTAGAGGAGTCAGAAGGAAAGGAAATGAGGCTGCAGCGAAAGCCAAGCGCCTTGCCAGCGTTTGTGTATGCCCAGCACGAACCCGTCACTCCACAGGCTTTTTGCTAAGGGAGGGCAGAAAACTGCTGCTGCTGGCCAAGCGATTCCCCGGCCCAGCGCTGGCGTTTACCACCATCTCGTGGTGAACCAGGAGATAGATACCAGCTCTCTGCCTCTTCTATTTACTAGTCGATAGCAAGGGGAAGGGGTAGTGAGTTCACGTTTTACAACTGATGATGTTCCCAGACACCTCCGGCACAGAGGAGATGCCGGGAACTCACTAACCAAAAGCGACAGAAGCATCACTAAGTTCATTTTATGGAGATCATAGGCAATGCGCAACGTGTGCCTAGCCCAGGACCGGCCTGAGAAGGGCTGTCTGCCAGATCTGTGCTCAGCTGCGCTCAGCAGGCTCACAAAACTTTACTAAGAGATCTGCCTTCCAAGGAACCTTCAGTCTTGAGGGGTGCTGCACGGGGACATGATGCTTCTCCAACACTGGCATAAGTGCTCTGTGTTTGGAAGGAGGTAAAAAACAACCTCCGTGCTCCTTTTCCTGTGGGATGGTGAAATACATGAAAACAGAAAAGGTGGCGAGTCAGTTTCACAGTGAAAGAAATGATGGAAATCAGTTTACAAAACGAATTTCATAGGAGGGCAGAGCAGGAAGAAGGCTGCCAAAACGACAGAGAAGATTTATGATTTCCTACTGAAAATATGTGAAGCAGTTAGAAGCTTTGGTTCAGCTGCTTTCAGAAACCAGTGACACGGTAACAAGCCTTAATGCACCGTGCTTTATGCAGGAAACTCACTTAATGCACCATGGACTAATTTCTACCTTTGAGATTCTCCTCAGCCCGATAATAAATCAGAAAAAGGTTTTGGGGCTGTGTGAAGGCTAGCAAGCTGCAGTTTGAACCAGATGGAAGAGAGTAGAGGATTGAGACAACGCAAACCCAAGGATGTTTACTGAGCGCTCCTGGAAAACAAAGTATCTCAGCAAATGCTCATCTCATGATCTGGGTGTTCTGTATCTGATGTGCCCAGGCAGAGCCTAGTCTGCTGGAGCTCAGGTTCAATGTATTGACTAAACTGTAGCCTACAAGAATAAATTTTGCCCCCCTCCCCCCCTTTCAGCTCTTTGAAGCAAGAAGAGGGATCCCTGTGCTCTGCCTTTCATCTCCTCTAGAAAAAAGCCAAAGAGGTTCCCTTTTTGAGGGAACCTTACTGTGGACTATTTAGCCTGTGGATTCCATGCCAAGCTCCCTGCATTGCTTTGCTCATTTCTTGGGTGTCCTGACACGTGAAGTGTACGCAATTTGGCTTCTGTGTCTTGACATCCTCGTACAGGGTATCTCACCCTCCTCCTCTTTGGGGATAGACCTGGGGAGAGATCTGCCCTCCTACAGGGTTTGCTTTCTCTGCCTCTGTTGTCTTGATATCCCGCTGATACGGAGCTACTCATGGCATACTGTGGAGAATGACAGAAGCTGAGTTATACTTAGCAATGTTCCCATACAAGAGATTGGTCTTGCTAGACAACGTTTGATGTACGCATCTGGTGAAGTACGTGGCTAAATGCCATGTTTTAATCCAGAAATTTCTATTGCCCAAGCAAATGGGAAGGCCAGAAAGTGCAATTATGTGCCTACTTTTAGATCTAAAAGTCTGTGGTTAGATCCATTTCAGGGCAGCCAGTGGTATACTTACAGAACGATCAAGAAAAAGCCTCAAAGCTTACCCAAGTTGAAAGCTCAGTGTGGTGAGATGGCTGGGGTTGCAGGCTCTGCACAGTGCTCATCTGTGGCATGACATTCCCATTGGATTCACAGTAAATTCCTCCTATCCAGTTTTCAAAAAACTTGATTAAACTTTTGAGCCATTGGACTTGTTCTAAGTTTTATTTCTCCTTTTAGGCAAGATCACTTGCTCTGCAGTGTTAATGATCTCCTAAGCATTCCTGTTGTTTAATTCTCCATGTAGAGTGATGCCTGATGAGAGCAGGGCTGTATTATATTACATTATAATAGCGTTTCTCGAACTGATCTAATGAAATACCTGCAGCGGAGCCAGAATGTCCGAGGCATCCTGGTGCATATTCAACAACAGACTGCACGCAGCCACGCATATTTCTGTCTGTGTAGCCCACAGACAAAGAAAACCAAAGAGCGGAAAATGGAGGAATTTGTCTAGTCTGTCTTTGACAGAGCCAGGTTTGTTTGCAGAGCACCTCTGAGGCCTGTCTTCTCAGCTGATCTGCAGAAGGACAGGCAAACCCGAACCATGTCTCTGGAACAGGCAATCACTGTAGCTCCTGTCCTCACTAATACACTTCCTGCAACCTACCACCTCCCTCACCTTCGCGCTGTACTCAATTTGCAGGATCTAACACATGCTTTTACTGCACACAGAGAACATAACTTACATTGCCAACAGTTCAGTTTATATTTAGTCATTATTAAAAGCCAGGGGAAGCAAATAAAAGACACTGTTGGCTCTGAGAAGGTCTCTGCTCTGCAGGCAGTCAGATGAGATGACCTTGAGAGCTCCTCCATTGCTGGTTACTGTGGTAATCACTGCCGTTGAGAAAATGAGCCTGAACAGGACAAATTCAGTGCACCAGTTCATTACATTTTTCTGTGCTTGTTTTTTATTTTATGGGAAAGCCTCACAGACTCTTGGCTTTAAAAATATTTCTCTGTTGTTCAGTCGTCTTAAAGGTTTCTGTCCTTCTCACTTCATGCTTCTCTCACTTTTCTCCCCTCCTTGCAGTGTCTAACTCACTTCTCTGAGCCAGAAACACTCTCTATTTCTTTGGGTACTGTTTTCTTGCTACTTCTGTTACTTTATCTTGCCCCTTTTCTCTGTCCTTTACTTCTCTTCACTTTGGGGTACTCTTTTCTCCATCTGTTTCTGGCTTGTGCTTTTTTGTGTCTTGGCTCACATACTGTTACTGGTTCTTTACATTTGCATGCAAACCCCACTGCATTTCTTTAATCTTCTCTAGCACAGTCTCAACATTACTTACAATACATTGGCTCCACTGATTTCTGGGGCATGGGAAAGAGGAATAAGGTAATTCAATATGGAAGAGATCAGGACCCAGATAGTATCAGTAATGACCCACACAGAGGCAGAATAAGGAAGAGAAAGCTTATGATAATTCTTAAGTTAGATGCTCCTGTGTTGCAGAGAGAAAACTCTGAGAGGTGCATGGGTTTGTTTGGCCCATGAGTAGCAGGAGACCTGGAACACAGAGGCTGGGCACACTAAACTCACTTGACCTTTCCAGAACCAAGCAAATAAAGGGTCAAGTCTTCTGCAGGACCTCCCAGCATCCTTGCGGAAAAGCAATACATTCCTCTACCAGCCCCAGTCCCACAAGTAGGCACTAAAAGTGAATTTAGGTCTGGGGAAACTCCTGTCATACTACCTGCATTTGCATTGCTTTTTCCCCTTGTGGCAAATGACCAAGAGCTCTTCTTTTTCCCACAGCCCATCTGTCTCTGGGCTACCAAATGCAGCAAACATCTGTCCCTTTGTCCAAAGACTCTGCTGATGCAATTTGTTAAAGACAGAGAAGTATTTGGATTAGGGGGACAATTTCTATTTATAAAACCAGCACTATCAGTCCAGTCCCCTAGCGTGAGGAGTCACACAGCACAGAAGCACCTTATGCTGCCTTAGTTTGTTCCCTGGCTTGTACTTGGACCAGCAGGACACTGGCTTCATTGCCAGGGTGTGTGAAAGAAAGTGTGAGAGCAAAATTAAAGGATCAGAACTAATAACAATGAGTATCTGAGCCAGGCTGTCCATTATTTCTGTTATCTTCCTGATGCCCAAGCTTGCAAGGCTGGCAGTGCTGCTAGGAGCATGACCACAAATAGGGTAAGGCTTCTAAGCAGCAGTTTATTATTGTGCATTCATAAAAATTTGCATCTAATCCATCCATATTCAGAAGCAATGATTTAATATCTAAAACATCCTCATCCTATATAATTCCCAGTAGACACATTCAAAACTCCCTTATGTCACTCAAAGCTCTTTCAAAGTCCACAGGACACCAGGATAAATATAGCCCCTCACTGTTTTCTGCAGTGTATGGCTGTTCTTTTTTGGCTCCAGCTGAATGATTTCCTAGTGTTCAAAAACGCTCTTTCCAACAGAGTGATTTAAAAATCAAAAGAAAACCAAAAGAATAACATAAGCTGGTAGGCAGGCCCCATAAGGCTGACTTTCCAAAGCCAGCCTGATGAATGCTGCCCCGGATCAGCCCAGTGGATGCTGACCGTGCCATGCTACGCCTCTCCATCAGCCTCTGAACACTGCAAATGCAGAGCACAACCCAACCCTCCCCAGTGGCAGCAGGAACTAGTGGGGACGGCAGACTGCATTCCGCATTGCTGTCAACGCTGAAATTGTTGTGAAGTGTGAAGCATCTGCGACTGGCTAAAGGACTTGAGGAAGTGGACACAATCTAGAAATACATTAACCCACGTCTTTTTTAATTGTGTGGCCTTACAAAATTCTTACAAGACCTGCAAGAAAAGTTGTCTTGACAACCCTGCTAGTGAAAATGAAGTATTTTTATCTCTTTTACCTAGAGTAGATTATAATAGGGATATGAATACATTGTCCCTTAAACTGAATTTGCCAGCTCTTGTACTGAAGCAAATCGCTGGCCTGCACAACTGCTGCACAGTACAACAGTTATATTTTTCATAGCAGGAATGTTTGAGGGCAAATTTTCCTAATAAATGCAGATGGTAGCATGGCTTTCCCCCACTACCCTGTCAGGATTGTACATGCTGGCTGAACTGGGATATGCATCCAAATTCTCACCTGTCCTCATGCATGTCCTCACCATTGCTCTTCCACCAGTTCACATGACTTCTCCTGCCCCAGCCAGCAGTCCCCTTGCATTTCAGCCCTGCTGCCCAGCAGCCTAGGTTGCTGGGACCTGTCCTTGGCCAAGTGTGTCAGGGAAGGTAGGGAAGGTAATACTTTCTCCTGTATACCCTTTCTCAGTGGAAAAGAATTTCATTTCACACTGATTTCATCTCAATAGCAAATGTGCTCAAATGGTTAAATCCAGGTCTAATACTTGGCGGAGCAGTTCAAACTCAATCTTCATGAATCTGGACAACTCAGTTTATTTTCTCTCCTCTTGCCTCTCTCATTACAGATCTCAGTGCTTACACACAGAAAGGTTGAGATGGATAGAGACCTTAGGAGATCATAGAGTCCAAAAGCAGGATCACCTAGGAAGGCCATCTACAGCAGGTTTCCAGGACTCCATCCAATGGGGGTTTTAATATGTCCAAAGGTGGTTCACAGGGTGCTAGGGTTTAGTATACTACTTTGATGGCAACTCCTGTGTTGAGTTGCTGAATTGCTTGCCCCTGCATGGATGCCAACAGTTGACACACTCCTGTTTTCCACTCTGCTTGGGCAGCAAGAGGCCACCAACATTGTGACTTTTCCCTGAGTCTGGCTGCAGGAGAAGATATGAGGCAGAAAAAGTAGGAAACATGGATCGATGTGGGGAAAATAAGTGTGGAGAGAGGGAAGACAAGGGATCTCAGGTGGTGAAGCAAGAGAGAGAGGTTGAAGTATGTAGGGATCCCAAAATAGCTGGTGAAAGAGTAGGATCCTGGGCTGAGAAGAGGTTGTTAATAGGAGAGGGGTATGTGGGGTAGAGGTACCAGTGTGGTGGGATAAGTTTATACTAAGGAGAAGGTAGGTTTGGAAGTGTCTCTTCTTTCCTGCTTGCGTACAGCCTATCCAAGGTGTATTTGGAGAAAAGACATTTTCTCTCCTCCCCATGGTCCTCCCCTGAAGCCTGTCCAGGCCAGAATGACAGGATCCCCACCTTAGGACTCCTCGTGTGTTGCCTCACTTTTCCTCCCTGGGATCTGTTTTTCAGTAAGCTTTGTGCTCTTAGATATTTCAGCTGCAACAATTTTTATCAGGCAGGAAGCCTGACAGCACATCAGCCTTTCAACCACAGGCTGTTTGATCAGCTGCACAAGAGGTTAACAGGGAGAATTAAAATAACTATCTATACAACAGCTACTGTTTCCTCTATCTCCCAACTCCAGAGCTAGAAAGATGTTATTTCCCATCTTTGCTTCTAAAAGCCAAGGTTTTCAAACAGCCTTTTGATCTTACTTTCATTGACAAGGCAACTAGTTCCTGGCTAGCATACAAAGGGCATCCACTCTCCCTCACCTGCTCATGTCATTGAACTTCAAAGCCTAATTGACTGCTGCTGTTTGTTTCAAGGTGGTAAACTACTGCTTCCAGGTAGGCTTATAATGCTATTGTGACATTTTTGTAAAGTTTCACTTCTGCTTTCCAAAGCCACATCTAAACCCATACAGAGCTGTGCATCTAGCATTAGTCTCCTCACCAATGAATTGCACCAAGAAAACCATCTCTGCAGCATTTCAATGTGACATAAAGCACATCTCAAGAAAACCAAAGCAGCAATGTACAATGAGAAAGAGGGCAGAGATAAACACTGTGGTCTTTATGATTTAAAGGCTGCATGGATGTGAGAAATCTGCATCTGATTACCTTAAATAAAACCATTTTTCTCCTCTTGTCTCTCCTTTGCTTGGCCCATGGCAAGGAAAAAAATCCATCTCTGCTGGTAAGCTAACTAATCTCAATGTTTTTAATGCTCACTGCTGTGGGGTTTGTATTTATGTGGGGGAAAAAAAAAGCATAAAGAAAGCAGAGAGAAAAATTAGCCAAAGTTACAATAACAAGTGAGATACCAAGCAAAGATTAAAGCAAGAAACAGAATGTTTCAGCTCAGCATGGAGTCAAAAAGAAAACCAGCATCCAGCATTTTGTTTTTAACTCTCCTCTTCCCTTTTTGTCTATATGTTGTCTTGTTAGACTATCATCATTTGGCTGTCTCACATAGACCTGGTGTATTTTATGTCTTAAAAGCCAAAAATGGCAGAAGGATGAAACTTTGCATTTAAATAAGGCAGATACGTTTCACATAGAATACACAAATGCCAACTAACCTTAATGTGTTTGTGTAAGCTACAGGAGTTTCTTGGGCAGAAAGCAACTACTTCTCTTTGTTGTGAGAAGCTCAGTCCATGCCAAGGAATGCCATGACACTCCCCACTGGGGATGTCACTTTCCACTCCCATTCTTGGCGAAGCAAATGTGAAGGACTTTGGGGTCTGGGTTGATGAAAAGCTCAACATGAGTCTGCAGTGTGCACGCAGCCCAGACAGCCAACCGAGTCCTGGGCTGCATCAAGAGAAGCGTGGCCAGCAGGGCAAGGGAGGGGATTCTGCCCCTTTACTCTGCTCTCATCAGACCCCATCTGGAGTACTGTGTGCAGTTCTGGAGCCCCCAGTACAGAAAGGACATGGAAGTGTTGGAGTGGGTCCAGAGGAGGGCCACAAGGATGATCAGAGGGCTGGAGCAGCTCTCCTATGAGGACAGGCTGAGAGAGTTGGGGCTCTTCAGCCTGGAGAAGAAAAGGCTTCAAGGGGACCTGATAGTAGCCTTCCAGTATCTGAAGGGGGCATACAGGAAGGTTGGGGAGAGACTATTTACAATGTCTTGCAATGACAGGACAAGGGGCAATGGGTTTAAACTGGCAGAGGGGAGATTTAGACTGGATGTCAGGAGGAAGTTCTTTGCAGTGAGGGTGGTGAGGCCCTGGCACAGGTTGCCCATGGAGGTTGTGGCTGCTCCCTCCCTGGAGGTGTTCAAGGCCAGGTTGGACGAGGCCTTGAGTAACCTGTACTAGTGGGAGGTGTCCCTGCCTATGGCAGGGGGTTGGAACTAGATGATCCTTGAGGTCCCTTCCAACCTTACTATTCTATGATTCTATGCTGCTCAAGTTTGTCAGCTCTTCATATCTGCATCTCTTTCTGCATAGGTATGTGTGAGGTGTCTGTCCATAAAGATTTTGAATTAAGAAAAGGAGTAATGTTCATAATCACAGCTTCACACAGACACCTTTAAATCTTGCCTAATTTTTTTTTTTTCTTTTGGTCTGGTCCTGAAAGTCTGTGCTTTAGTACTCAAGGTATTTGTTTCATATGGTAACTCTGAAGAGAATTTTTCTCTCATTCTCCTGACTTTCTCTGTTTAGGGAAGAACAAAGTTAAAAGATTAACTGGCAATGGAAAATTTTAAACAATGAACAATAGAAAATTGTAATGTTTCAGGAATTCATTCTGTTAATAAGTAGGAATAAACAGAATCATAGAATCATAGAACTGTCTGGTTGAAAAAGATCTTAACACCATTGAGTCCAATCATAAACCTAACATAGTAGCTTTTGTCTTCATATCTAGTTATTTTGGATAAGCCAGCACTGCCATACACCATTCCAATTGCAAAGCAGTCTCACTACTGTTGCTTAATTCCCACCCTGGTTAGGAGTATGGGCATGTTGTTTGCACACCTGGGTATATCTGCCGGATAGACTGTTGTGTAATAAAGAGGTATCCATGTAAATTATCACCACCATGCTCATGGCTTGAAGTACAACTGAATGCTTAGTCAAGGTGTTTGCAGCTCAGACCTGTTCTGCACAAGCACAGAGCAGCAGTCAGAGACAGGTGTAACAGAGGAGTTCACAGCTGGAGACCTGCTAACAACACACCAAACATTTCTGTTTTCCCCTGGGGTAAAATCCATGTTGTCTGGTTACATCTGTGTTTGTGAGCTCAGCTAAGGACATCTGCCCAGTTAAATGCATCAAAGCTGAACAAAGATAAAGCTCCAAAAGCAAAAGTTGGTGACAATACATAGATAATGAATGTAGCTGTGTATCCAGCATGCTGGAGAGGAAGATATGGTTGTATAAACATGCCACTGTTCTTTGAACATAAGGCAGCCACATAGTCATCTATTGTGCTTGCTTAGGAGTATTCTGCTCTGCTGATACATTGTAAAGAAGGCATTGGTGAATGGTAGCTAAGGTTGTGCCCACCTCAAGAAGTATCCAAACGCAGTGCATGACAACCCTCAGAGCAGGTTACACAGCACTGCAATACTGGTCATGTGAAAAAAGCGTGGCTAACACCTCTATTTAAACAGAAAGCAGCTCCCTCGAGACAGTGCTTTAACAGGATTAGTTCTGACATTTTAATGGGCAACCTGATCTAGTGGAAAGTGTCCCTGTCCATGGCAGGGGGCTCGGAACTAGAGGATCCTTGAAGTCCTTCCAACCCTGACCATTTTGTGATTCTGTAATTAAGGTTTACTAATATCGCCATTTCACAGAACACAAAGGACCTCTGGAGGTCACCTGGTCCAACTTGCCTGCTCAAGCAGGGTGGCCTAGGGCTGGTTGCCCAGGAACACATGCAGGTGGTTTTTAAATATCTCCAAGGATGAAGAATCCTCAGCCTCTCTGGGTAACCTCTGCCAGTGTTCAGTCATCTTCATGGTGACAAAGGGTTTCCTTATGTTCAAATGGCATCTCCTATGTTTGATGAAAAGCACAACATGAGCCTGCAGTGTGTGCACGCAGCCCAGACAGCAACTGAGTCCTGGGCTGCATCAAGAGCAGCGTGGCCAGCAGGGCAAGGGAGGGGATTCTGCCCCTTTACTCTGCTCTCATCAGACCCCATCTGGAGTACTGTGTGCAGTTCTGGAACCCCCAGTACAGAAAGGACATGGAAGTGTTGGAGTGGGTCCAGAGGAGGGCCATGATCAGAGGGCTGGAGCAGCTCTCCTATGAGGACAGGCTGAGAGAGTTGGGGCTCTTCAGCCTGGAGAAGAGAAGGCTTCGAGGGGACCTGATAGTAGCCTTCCAGTATCTGAAGGGGGCCTACAGGAAGGTTGGGGAGGGACTATTTACAAGGTCCTGCAATGACAGGACAAGAGACGATGGGTTGAAACTGGCAGAGGGGAGATTTAGACTGGATGTTGGTGAGACACTGGCACAGGTTGCCCAGGGAGGTTGTGACTGCTCCCTCCCTGGAGGTATTCAAGGCCAGGTTGGACGAGACCTTGAGTAACCTGTACTAGTGGGAGGTGTCCCTGCCTATGGCAGGGGGTTGGAACTAGATGATCCTTGAAGTCCCTTCCAACCTTAACATTCTATGATTCTACGATTCTATATTTACTACTATTGTAATGATAATAACCCCACAAAAGATTCAAAGGACAAACTTTATGGATGGGGTTGATGTGACACAGAAAGTGGAAAAAAAATAAAATTAATTGCTAGTTTGGTGTTATCCAGCAGATCCAGATCAATAACAAGTGTGGTCTCCTAATTCTATGTTTTTACTCACAGGGCTTCCTTTTACTTCATAAGTTGCAGCGTCATTTCCTTTACTTGCCCATTTCATCCACCTTCCTCAGGGAGCAAGAGCAATCTATGGTCACTGCTAGAGAGGTAGTAAAGAAAATCAGACTGACCAGTACCCGGCCAGCACAGGACTCTTTCCTATGGTGGACAGCAGCAGATGCACAGCAGCACAACCAACGTGCTGCATGGGCTGAAGTTTCTCCCAACATGCCCTCTTCACCTCCAGCAAACAGGCATTTAGGAACAGTTTTATCCAAATCCCTGTGTATCAATGGATAGATTCTCCATGAACTCTTCTAATGAGTTCTGGAATCTACTTGTACTTTTGGCCTCCACAAAATGTTTCACAATGTTGTTCTATACTCATGAACAAGTCTTGTTTTTTTTTCAAACTTGCTGCCCAATCATTTTGTTGAGTGCTCTCTACTTTTTGTCTTCCAAGAAACAGTGACTCATCATTCCTTTTTTAGCATCTCCTCAGTAATCATCACTTCCTGGGACAGTAGTGCGTCCAGACCCAGCATTTCTCTGGTTGCAGAACCTACCCTACTTAGTCTTTCCTCACAGTGCTATGTTCTGTATCTTGCCTTGTTTTCCTGCATTTGCTCTGCAGTGTGGCGAGTGGAACTAAGCAGAGCATTCAGTAATCCAGATACTTGTCAGTGACATGGACAGAGGAATGGAGTGCACCCTCAGCAAGTTTGCAGATGACACCAAGCTGTGTGGCACAGTCGACTTGCTAGAGGGCAGGGATGCCATCCAGAGGGACCTGGACAGGCTGGAGAGTTGGGCCCAGGCCAACCTGATGAAATTCAATAAGGCCAAGTGTAAGGTCCTGCACCTGGGTAGGCACAATCCCAAGCACAAATCCAGGCTGGGTGGTGAATGGCTGGAGAGCAGCCCTGAGGAAAAGGACCTTGGAGTCTGGGTTGATGAAAAGCTCAACATGAGTCTGCAGTGTGCACATGCAGCCCAGACAGCCAACCGAGTCCTAGGCTGCATCAAGAGCAGCGTGGCCAGCAGGGCAAGGGAGGGGATTCTGCCACTTTACTCTGCTCTCCTCAGACCCCACCTGGAGTACTGTGTGCAGTTCTGGAACCCTCAGCACAGGAAGGACATGGAAGTGTTGGAGCGGGTCCAGAGGAGGGCCACAAAGATGATCAGAGGGCTGGAGCAGCTCTCCTATGAGGACAG
>VWZE01001777.1:203722-272211 GCA_013396675.1 Eubucco bourcierii | reverse complement strand
GAGGCACTGGCACAGGTTGCCCAGGGAGGTTGTGGCTGCTCCCTCCCTGGAGGTGTTCAAGGCCAGACTGGATGAGGCCTTGAGTAACCGTTACTAGTGGGAGGTGTCCCTGCCTATGGCAGGGGTTTGGAACTAGATGATCCTTGAGGTCCCTTCCAACCTTACCATTCTATGATTCTATGATTCTATAAGGAGAGTGACATAAAGCCATGATCAGTTTTGTTCTCAGCTCCTGACATTGTTGGCCTTGACAAGAAGAAAGGGCATGAAGTAGAAGACGAAGTTCACGGCCAGCTGAGAGTCACAGACTTGTGCAGGTTGGATGGGGCCCTGTGAAGCCTCCCACCCAACGTCGTCCTCAGAAGAGGGTGAGCTCTGTGGTCAGACCAGGTTACTCAGGCAGTTCTTGAAAATCACTAAAGATAGGGACTGCACAACTTCTATGGTCACTCTGTTTCCCTTCTGGGCTGTCCTTGTGGGGAAAATGTTTCTCCTCATACTCAGTATGAACCTCTCTCATTTCCAGTTAAAATAATGTTCTTCATGCTCCCACTATGCACCACTGTCTAGATCCAAAACTACATTTCCTTGACACCGTTTCTGCAGGTACTGGATGCTGCTTTTTGGTCCCTCTGAAGCCATCTCTGCTGCAGACTGAACATAACCTGTTCCCTCAGTCTCTCCTCAAAAGGCTACCCTAACCTTGGTAGCCTCTGCTGAAGCTGCTCCAGGTTACCTATGTGTTGCAAGGGGAGGAGTGGGGGCAGAAGTAGACATCCTAATCTAGGGGAGGTTTGATGAGTTCAAAGATGGAGATTGCACAACCTCTCTGGGCAGTCTGTGACAGTGATCAGCCACTCTCACAGTGAAAGTGTTTTCTGATGTTCAGTTAAATCCTCCTTTGTTTTCAGTTTGTGCCCACTGCCTCTCATCCTGTCACTGGGCACCATAGAAAAGAGCCTGGTATCATCTTCTTTATATCCTCTCTTCAAGTATTGATACACATTGATGAGGTGTCCCTGAGCCATCTCTTCTCCAGGCTGAACAGTTCCAGCTCCCTCAGCTTTCCCTCATAGAGAGATGCTCTCATCCTTTAATCATCCCTGTAGCTCTTCATTGGCCTTGCTCCAGCATGTCCATGTCTCTCTCATAACGGGGAGCCTAGAACTAGACACAGCAATGCAACATAGCCTTACTAGTGCTGACTAGAGGTGAAGAAACTCTCTCGACCTACTGGCAATACTCCTTTAAATGTAGCCCAGAATGCTATTAGCCTTCTCTGCTGCAAGGGCACGCTGCTGGCTCATGTTTGACATTGCAGGTGCATTGCTTTTGTTCTCGTTGAATGTCATATTGTTCCTGTTGGCCCATTTGTCCAGCTTGTCTTAGTCCTTCTGAATGTCAGTCTGGCCCTGAAACGTACCAGGTGGTTGTTCCCCCAGTCTGACTTTGTTGTCACCTTCAATTTTGATGAGAATGCCCTCTTGCCCTCACTTCCTCCAGGTCATTGATGAGGGTGTTACACAGGGCGGGTCCTAGGACAAACCCCTGTGGGATCCCACTTGTTACTGACATCCAGGAAAAGTATAAATCATCAGCCACAACTTTTTGAGCCCAATTATACAATCAGTTTCTTTCTGGGCTTAAGGATGCTTAAAATTTGCACCTGAAGGTGCAGGAAAGCAGAGGTTGACCAACCTGCTTTTGAAATTGATCAAAATTTGTTCATGAAAAAAATGGGGTTTCAGATATGCTAGTTATGACCATTACCATGGAAGAAATGCTGGAAGAAATGCCTGGAGGAAGTTTTACCTTATAGTCAGTGGAGAGATATAGCAAGAGCCTTATCAAAGGATAACTCATTTATCCACTACAATAGAGAATTTTAAGACTGATGGTGTACATCACTGAGGACTATCTGGCTCTGCTAATGAAAGAGTTTAAGCACTAGTGCAGTATTAAACACCTAACTTGCATGTGGTTCCAGTCAGTGAGATGAGCCTTACACTTGCCATAGTTCTATTTTAATTCCCAATCTGTAAAAGGAGGGTGCTAATATTTCCCAGTTCCTCACATCTGCTTTAAATATATGTAACCACTAAATTAGGGTAAAAGGCATTTTGCTTGGTGTCTGGAACAACTGTTACCTTTTTGAGCCTACCTTACTGGCTTCACATTACCAATGTTAATAAGGGGATGGATATTAGGAAAAAAAATCTTCACAGGAAGGGTTATCAGGCATTGGAATGGGTTGGCCAGGGAGGTGATGCAGCCACCATCCCTGTGGATGTGGTGCTTAGGAACATGGTTTAGTGGTAGGAGCTTTGCAGTAGCGGTGGGATTGTGAGCTTTAGGCGAGCAGTTGGACTTGATCATCTCATAGGTCTCTTCCAACCTGTGACCCTAGAGCAAATAAAATTTGTGCATCTTCACACAACCTAAAAATCTCACACAGAGGAGGCATGAAGGGAAAAATAAGGAACTGAATTTCCACAATTTCTCATTCTCTCAACCTTTTGAACTGCTGCCAACTTTGGATCTTAAACTGACATATTTCTTATTTTACTCTTTTTAACAGTAGATAATTATAGCTTATTGTTCCACAGCTTACTGTGCAAAATGCTGATCAGTACTTCTATTCTTCTTAGCTCTGAGGAACTTCAACTACTTTTGATTCTTGTGTCCCAGATAACCACTATTTTGCAGCTGAAAGTTCATTAAAGAATAGACCAAACATAGATGAAAATGCCAACAAAAACATGTCTGACAAGATAGATTAATAAAATGGCAGTGCCAACACAAGCAGGTTTTCTCACACTACATTTTGAAACTTATCTAATGAACTTTTTATAAGCTTTAATACATTCTATGAAATGGACTCTCTACAAAGTAATTGTCCTAAGAATAAGAAATTTTAAAATGTAAAAGATACTCTGAAGCAGTACCCAATGAGGACACTTTCTGCAAACATTCATATGTGTTTCTGTTATGACCTACAGTTCAAATTTCTCTACTGTTTTGCACACTATGGAAATAAGTTTAAACAATAATACACAATTCAAATGAAGATGGAAAAAACATGTTTGAATTGCACTCCTGCACTTTTCCACAATTAGGAAGGCAACAGTTTCCTTAGGTTTTCCTCCTCTGTCTGTAAAGGAAAATGGCTGGTTAGTATTTCCAAAACATTTCTATGCTATTCCACAACATCCATTAGCTCGACAAGAGTAGGTTCCTTCTCTCAGTCTTTTAATCCAAACTGTAACTGAAAAGGGAGTTATTAGAAAACATTCCTTTAGAGGTTTCTCACTTTTTCTTTTTTCATTTGAAAGAGCACATTAAAAGAATGCTCAGGTCATCCCTTCTCACGGCTTGATCTTGGGTAATGAGAAGGTACTCAACTTTTTTTCTTCTTTATGGACGGGTAGAGAAAACGAGGCTGGTGCGAGACCTCGAGCACAAGCCTTATGAAGGGAGGCTGAGGGAACTGGGATTGTTCAGCCTGGAGAAGAGGAGGCTCAGGGGAGACCTTATTGCTGTCTACAACTACCTGAAGGGTGGTTGTAGCCAGGAGGAGGTTGCTTGCTTCGCTCAGGCAACCAGCACCAGAACAAGAGGACACAGTCTCAAGGTGCACCAGGGGAAGTTTAGGCTCGAGGTGAGGAGAAAGTTCTTCACTAAGAGAGTCATTGACTACTGGAATGGGCTGCCCAGGGAGGTGGTGGATTCACCGTCCCTGGAGGTGTTCAAGGTGGGTTTGGACGTGGCACTTGGTGCCATGGTCTAACCTTGAGGTCTGTGGTAATGGGTTGGACTTGATGATCTTTGAGGTCTCTTCCAACCTTGGTGATACTGTGATACTGTAAAAACTACTGCTTTTCTTGCTAGCAGAAAAACAGGCTGCTGGAATCCTAGATTAGGACAGAGATTCATCACTGACAGAACAAAGCTCAGGCAATTTCTTAGTAGAAAATATTTTAAATAGTGAAGCGCACTTAGAAGTACAAGTTGGAAGCAGGATTCCTGGCCAGATCACAGAAATAAAAGCTATTTTCCTACATCTAAAACTAACTTTAAAATACTAATGATTATTAGTAAGTGTTTGTAGCACTGATTGAAGAAGCTGGCAAAATCAGGGCTAGCAAACAGGCAGCAAGGTAAGATGATAACCTCAAGAGAGTAATAAAAGTGTGCCTGTGTTTTAGCAAGCACACTCCACAGGCCAGATGTCTGTAGAAACACACATTAACTAGTGCCTGAAATAACTGTTCAGAGCAGTAGGTCAGTTCTAGTAGAGGTACAGCTCTGTAGTCACCACCTCAACTGGGGCACTGAGTGGCAGGAAGAGGATATAGATAACCAGGGATATGACTTTCTGTTATGAAGGGAACAATTTCCAATTTGCCAGAGGATGCAAATATCCCCAGGAAAACTGTTGTTCACTCATTCCTAACAGTTTACAGCATTGTTTGCAACCCAGTCCAATGAGAACCTGATGGTCGTTCAGAGATATGAAATGAGCCTCTTTCTTTGTTCATCTTGTGCTATGGGTTGAGACAAACATGAAGTTCTTTAAGAATTAAAATAAAACCAGAATGTTTTCATTAACCCATCAGAGGGCTGATACTGTACAAGCACCACTGACTAAATTCAGATATATGTACATGTGTTGGTGAGAAAAAATATCTGAACTTACATCAATTGGTTCTTGTTTAGGTTAAGGCTGTTTTATGTAACAGGAATGGCTTAGGCACTGCACAGTGAACTGAGTAGGGTATGATGCAAAATTTTAAGGAGATGGAAAGTCACCCATGTGGTAATTATTTATTATGGAGATGTTTGAAAGCATGTGTCTTCCACTAATAATAGCAGGAGTTGAGTTCATAAATTCCCTGTACCTTTTAAGCCTTTTCTTCTCTAATATCATGGAAATTTCAGTTATTTCTACTTTTTTTTTTTCTTGACTGCTGCAGAACCTAAGAAATAATGAGCCAACGCCAAACTGCTGTGCTCACATGAACCAAAACACTGAAAGAAAAAAAGCCAAGTTAATGAGAAATGTCAAATAAAAGAGAAACAAATTAATACAAGTACATAAGCTATAAAATATGAGTCCAGAAATTATATCTGGTTCTGTGGTCACCTTGATAAGTTCAACAAAATTGCCTTTCCAGATCAGTTTTGAGCCAATCTAGTGCTTTTCTCTTATTAAACAACTTCAATGATTGTAGTCCTGTTTGCATGCTATTTCCTTCTATTTTAATCTTCACAGGATCAGCAAAATGTTCACTCAGGGATACTTCTGTCTGAAGCCTAAGAGGCTTAGCCAATCTTCTTTACATAAACATCTGAAAATACATAGATCAACTGATTTACCAAAGGCAGTACAGTATCTAACTAGCCCATTCCTTCCTGTCCTGAGATAGTAAAGATTACAGACATGCGACGCTTATGTTTTCCCTCTGCTTGAGCAGTCATCATAAAAATGCAGTTCTGCTAGGTCTGTAGACTAAGACCCAAGGATACTGTGACTCTCTGTGTTTTACCATCACAACAGGGCTTTAAGCTATAAAAACTCACCAAGTAAGGACTCAAATCCCAACAGATTTTCTTCCTCTCATTCCTCACATGTATAATGTGGGAGTGCAATAAAAGGGATGATTACAAATTTGATAAAATGAGACAGTCCTCTTCCTATTTCAGGGCCCGAAAGAGACAGAAATAGGATAGGTAGCTCTTCCTGATATTTCTGAATGACACCTTCCAGCCAAAAGAACCTCAGGGAAAAGTGAATGCTTTCACACTGCTGAGAACACAAAACTCCCCAGGTGGAGTTCTGGGGCTGTGATCTGAGACAGTTGTAAGGACAAACACAGGTAGCTGGAGCTGCAGGAAGCAGCAGCAGAAGCAAGCTTCCCTTAAGTAGAACAAAGCTAGCTAACTCCCAAGGACCTAGCCTTGATTTAAAGTATGACCTGTAACATCTTAAACAACTACAGTTTTTCAGGACAATAGCCAAGCCATCATTTCCTTCTCTGGAGAGTTTCAAAACCCACCTGGATGCGTTCCTGTGCAGCCTGCCCTAGGTGATCCTGCTCTGGCAGGGCGACTGGACTCAGGGATCTCTGGAGGTCCCTTCCAACCCCTAACATTCCCTCATTCTGTGATCCTGTGATTTCCAGTGCCACCTGGAAATCTGATGTGCTTGATGTGTCAACTAAAGAAGATTCTTTGGGTTTCTGGGTCCTGAGCTATGCAGCCCTGATAGTCTCCCAGCTCTACCTGGTTAGCTGAACTACATGAGGAGTGCAGCCGGTCTGAACTCACCATTAAAAATGTTTGTTTTCAGCCCCTTTTGCCTGGTTTCCTTGACACTTGGTCACCACCAGGACCAACAAATTCGATCATTCACAGGTGAATCAGACTGAGCAAGGACTAACCTCCATCTGACAGTTTTAAAAGCTATTGTTCAAGAAAGAATACCTGCCAACATTGATTTGAGCTTCTCTGGAGTAGCTGAAAGGAGATCTCTGTCTTCCCATGGTGTCTGTTTCAAAGCTCAAAAAAACCTGCAGACTGTAAATGCAACTGAAACAGGCACATCTGCGTATCTGCTGAACACTACACTGAGCTCCTGTTTTCACCCACTGTTACAGCTAAGATGCCTGAATTACAAGGTCACGTATTTTGCTGAAGGCCATATCATGAGTCATTTGATTAAAACTCTGCCCTTCCTGGCTCTCAGTCCTTTGCTCTACTCATTAGTACACACAATGTAACGAAACGCTGGAATATCCCCAGAAGGGAGTCTTGCTTAGACCACTTCCTCTGCAGTTCACTACCACAGACCTCAATTCTTGGCTTGGGCACCTTTCCAACTGAACTACATGATGCAAAATAAGATTTTAAGTTAAATTTCAAGTGGGATAACGAGCAGCTACAGAACTTCAACATTGTTCTAAATTTAAACAAAACAGCAAGAGGAATTTCAGAGAGCATTTGAGAGAGTAAACAGAATGGCGGCTAAGCAAATACATAGCAGACACTATTCACCCTTCCTGTTATCCATCTTGACATGTATTCTTTGATGCATTTAGTAACTTATGGCCCCCCCTCCCATGCCTTTTTTTCCCCCTTTTTTTTTTTTTTAATTTTTAGCAAAAAACCTTTACCCAACTCTGTAACTCAGGATAAATGGAGACTGAAAAGCTGGTAAAATTAACCATCTGGCTGTGTGATGAGAAATCATCGATAGCATTAGATGCTTTATGAAAGTTGCATAAAACCTCTTCTATTTTATAACACAGTTTAAGAAAGGGTTCATTTTATAAACTCACAGGGTGTTGGAATGAAAGATGTGATAGTTCCCATGTAACCTCATAAATTCTCCTGCTAGTCAGTCTCAAGTCTATGAGCTCTAATAAAATTCTCATGAGAACACAGTATCCATCCATAAAAACTCCTGAACCCCCCATGGGAATCGGCTGGTTTAAAAGAGTTCAGAGGTTCAAGCCTGTGGTTTATTTATTAAAATTTTCTCAGTAAATATATCATGGTATAACAGATAACCACCACACTGTTCTGTGCTAGCAGTATCCATCTTCCATAAAATGCACAAATGTTAAGCTTCAAAAATAAGAAGAACCTTAAGTTACATTTAAATGTGCGTGCACGGAACCTTTTCTCTAAAAGAGGCTGAAATCATAAACAAGAGAATTTCCTTCTCTATTTTTCCCCCAAACCGCTGTCACCAGAAGCAACTAGAATGCAAAGCTATAAAAAGGGACTTCAGATCACCTGAGCTTTTAATAGACTGGGATGAGTTTAGACATTTACAGTCCCAAAAGACAATGGTAGTTGAGACATAGCATATAGAAGTGTGACTCTGATCAGGAACACCGTCATGGTGCTGGAAATACAAACATTTTGTATAGTCTGTGGTTAAAGGTTGTCAACCTTTACCTCCTCCCTGTGTGTGGGAGCCAGGAAACAGCAGCAGGAATGTGACAGACAGTGGTAGCTTCCATGAGGCAACACTGTACCCAAGAATTGCTCAAGTATTTTACTGATGAGTTTGCTAGCTAGTTGGTATCAGACTAATTATTTTAACACAGGATCCACACAGCCATTTCCACAATAAAAGCCTCCTTAGGGAGGAAACGTATCACTAAAATCCAGAGAGGTTTGTTTTAGTTTCTGTTGAAAAGCAAAACCAATTGGTCTAAAACCTCTGGTGATGGTGTCCTGAAGCACATTTTCACCCTACAGAAAAGCAAACCTTTCATCAATGTTTTATGGCAGGTCAGTTCAGGCCGTTAGAGGGTGGCAGGAAGAGGGAGGTGACATGGGCTTCACAGATGGACCACTCAGTGGATAAGGAATTGGGTGGATGTCACACTTAGTGAGCTTCAACCAGTGGCTCAATGCCCAAGTCAAGACCAGTGATGAATGATGTTTCCCAGGGGTCAGTACTGGGGCAAGTGCTGTTTAACATCTTTGTTGTTGATATGGACAGCAAGACTGAGTGCATCTCCAGCAAGTTTGCCTGTGACACCAGGCTACGTGGGAGGTCCAAGTGCTGGAGGGAAGGGATGCCACCCATAGGGACCTTCATAGTTTTGAGAGATGGGAGACCTTACAGCAGCCTTCCAGTACCTAAAGGGGGCCTACAAGAAAGCTGGGGAGGGACTGTTTACAAGGACATGCCGTGATAGGACATGGGGTAGCAGTCTCAACTTGAAAAAGGGTACATTTAGATTAGATACTGGGGAAAAAATCTTCACTGTGAGGATGGTGAGGCAGTGGAAGAGGTTGCCCAGAGAAACTGTGGATGGCCCATCCCTAGAAGTGTTCAAAACCTGTTTGGATGGGTTTTGAACAACCTGGTCTAGTGAAAGGTTTCTCTGCCCATGACAGGGAGTTGAAACTAGAGAATCTTTAAGGTCTTTTCCAACCCAAACCATCCTATGATTCCATGAAAATCACCTTTCTCACCCTATTCCTTCATGTGGTGTTTGCCTGTAAACAGCACAAGGCTGTACAGTGACTGAGCCATGAGACTCCACTTTCTGTGAGCATGCAGAGCCTGCTCAGAAAAATGGGCTCTGTTCTGACTTCTACCAGCCATCCACTGAAATATAACCATGTTTTCACTTTTTATTCTCAAACAACTCCAAGCAACTTCACAGGTTTCCTTCACTTACCATAGCAACACCTTGAGTATGTTCAGAAAACTTGCTTATCCTGGATAAAAAAAGTTCAGGCTTTGTATTTCAAAGCAGTGCATTTCAAATCCTACTGGGACTGTATTTTCATTAAAGAATTCTCTGTCTTTCCTTTCTCTCCATGTAAGATCAGCACATGTACAGCATTTTAACGCCAGGATTAGAAAGATAATTAACAAAGATATTCAAGCAACTTGCTTGCTTGTTTGTTTATTTCTGGAAGCCAAACTTTCTCTGTGTCTGTGTGTGTGTGTGTGTGTGTGCGCGTGTGTGTGTGTGTGTGCGCTGCTCATGCATGTGACTGACACACACAATAAATGTTTAAATAGAAATGTACATCTACAATTCAACAGTTCAACACAAAAATCACAAAAAAATCTTTCTTAATTTATTAATGGAATCAGGAGTTTGACCCTACAAATAGTGTACACCATGTATCTTGTTAAGCAGCTACAGGTGTGCATGCACAGGAAGTCTGCCAGTCCCATACCTTTTCTTTGGAATGGAGCTGGCCTTTGCATTTGTCAAATGACTTACATCATATGGATAAGAGAATCATAGAATCATAGAATTATAGAATGGTAAGGTTGGAAGGGACCTCAAGGATCATCTAGTCCCAACCCCCTGCCATATGCTGGGACACCTCCCACTAGTACAGGTTACTCAAGGTCTTGTCCAACCTGGCAAGGGAATGCAGCATTCATTGACTTTTGCAAAACAGAAACTAGATCTAAATTCCATTTTATCCCACTCAAAATCCTCAGGCTTTAGGGAAAGCTTCTGCTTGGATTTTAGCTGCAGCAGTAACAGTGACCTGTAACTTAAATAGCTCCTCTTTTGGAAAAAGCTCAGCAGTCCCTTCAGTGAACTCTTAACTGCAGATATGGGGGTGAATCAGTTTGTGACATAAAGAGACAGGCCACAGAAAGGAAGGTCAAAAGACTAAGAATACTGTATTCCCTTGAGAAACATAGAGGGCAATAGGCAGACATGCTATAAATTATAACACTGGGTTATCCTTCAGCTTGCAAAAAATGTCAGGAACCTTAAATACCTACAGATAGTCAGTGTCTCCATCTTCAATTACCTCTGACATATAGCCCTTCCCTATTGCCCATATTGCTGATATGCTAAGAACAGCAATTAGGGGTTGACATGAGGCAAGATCAGTGCCACACTTCGCAGTTGTATTTATAGCCGACCCAGACCCATCTGCAATTCAGAAATGCCACCTGAAGACATACTGAAACAATAGCAGTCACATTGTTCTATCTTCTCACCTTGATTTACCCCCATAAATCATGCTGTAATGAAAGAAAAGGCTATTTATCAGTTACATTAAGAACCCAGAACTTATCTGTGTCCTTTCTAGAAGCTAACAGCTCTGAATAGACTTAATACACTAAATCATCAATGTAACGCTCTTTCGTTCCCAAAGTTGAAGATTCTGTTATAGATCAAATCATCAGTTACACCACTGGCTAGTAATCACAAAACCTCAGCCAACTGCTGACACACCAAATCCATAACTGGCATTTATACTAAATTAATCATGTAACACGTGGCATTTGTTAGCACTTTACCACATTGTACAGAGTCTGGTTATTTCCTGACTCCAGTTCTAGTTTCAATCACAGCTCTTCACTTTATGTAAAACATCCAAAAAATAAAATGATCCAAATGTCTTTACCATCTCAGAAAATGTAAACTGTGGGAGTGTGCAATGTAAATTCATCACCACCCAGCAAAGCACCAGGCCCAGATGGCCTCTCTGCAGAGTTTTCCAGATGATCTATTCTGCTGCTTCCGTCCCATTTATAATTGCTATATTGAGACTCATAATAGATGTTCAAAATACATTTAGTAAAGCAATTGTTAATTTTATTTTGGGATCCTGGAGGCTGAAGAGACTAGAAATAGATTTTCTTGCCCATTTACCATTACCGTCAACCACATGGGATGCATCCAGAACATCACAACACTCTCTGGTCTTAGCAGTCATCCACGTGGCTGCAGGCAGCTGCTTGGCCATGTCCCTTGCTTCCCAGCCCCTGTGGCCCACATGCCTCCCAAGGATGTCTCTCCCTTACTATGGACCTGGAGGGGCTATACACCCTCAGCCTTGACAAATGGCATAATGTCATCTGTGAAGATAAACATGTATCTGTTTGTATGTGTCTGTGAATGAAATAAACCAAACTGCCTGGCCAGCACTTGCCTAGACTGATCATGTTACAGAAGATGACCATCAGTGGCATTAAACATTTTCTGGGCCATTACAAAGAGACTTGACACAAAGCAAGAGTAGGGTTGAAAAATGACATGAACATTCTTAACAGGAGGGTGTGGAGGTTTGGGAGTTATCTGCCTCACCACACAATGAATTCACCCAGACTAGACTCACCCATCTAGAAATTAAGGAATGAAGCTTTTTATTCACAACTTAGCACAATAATACAAGCAGATATTTACAATACATTACAAATATTTACTACCATATATACAGCTATATAGAGAAATATACAAATTAAAAGTAATACAGAAACACAATACCCCTTCCAGAAATCAGAGTCCCCAGGAGGGGTTCCCAACCACCCTTCCACCTTCTTCCCGCCCCTCTCTCTTATCCCAGAATCTGACTTACATGTAAAGTGAGTTGGAAGGACTGGCAAGGGGGGTTAGAAGCAGAATCATAGAATCATAGAATGGTAAGGTTGGAAGGGACCTCAAGGATCATCTAGTTCCAACCCCCTGCCATAGGCAGGGACACCTCCCACTAGTACAGGTCACTCAAGGCCTCCTCCAACCTGGCCTTGACACCTCCAAGGAGGGAGCAGCCACAACCTCCCTGGGCAACCTGTGCCTGTGTCTCACCAGAATGATTAGTTGGATTACACAGATTCCATCTTGAAGCAGTTAATACTGCAGAAGTAAGGGAGAAACACAGATACCAACAGACTGCCTCATCTACGTGTCCTTGTTTTTAATCAGCAAACCTATGAGTGAAGTAGACATCACCATTGTTTTCTTTTCACAGCCTATAATCTTTTTTTTTTTTTCTCATTAAAATATTCAAAGTAGCCTCAAATCAGCACAGAGGGAGACACCTTGGAAGGGAAATAGCTATCTCCTTCAACCACCAACTTGTAGGGAGCTGCAGGGGTCTGCATAAAAGTAGAGGACCCACTTCTCCCACAGCAAGCATGTGTAAGCAGGGAGACCTGCAGTCTTTGGGACTGGCCACATGTGAAAGGGGCATACCATTCTACATGCACATCCCTATCTGTTTCTGTATGCATGTATGTGAACACTAAGAAGGCTTTGGGATTAAGTATGGGAGCCTCTTTAGAAATTTCTAGTATGGTTTACCTCTTGTATTACTGCTATTTTGTGGATTGTTCACTGATTGCTGGCTAATTACATACTGGCAATAAAGCAATAAAGTGCTTTGATTCATATTGATTTTAAGCTATGTGAACTTGCCTTCGGTGTTTAATGAGCTGCTGAAGCAACCTGAGATCTCTCGCACAAGTGCTTCCTTCCAAAGCACTGACCCTGAATAAATTCATGTAAAGAATATATTAGTGTTCAATGAATTACAGCTAAATACAGGTGGGATTCTTAAAGTGTATGCAATATTTGACTCAAAATAACTGTTTTGAAGTAAGACATTATCATGTGGTTATTCCAGATCAATAGTCTATATGCACATGGTCAGCCTTTGTAATTAAGCAGGCTGATATACCTCAGTTTGGGGACCAGTTCTCACTGTTTGCACTGTATTTTCCCTTTGGGTTGTCTGTGAGCACAACAAATTGGGCTGGATTTGGGTCTCAATTACCGCAATCCAACAGAGAAGAGTCTTAGCTAAGCCCCACTAAAGAATCAAAACCCCGAGTGTTCAAGTGTTCTTTGCATGTTGCAGAGTTTCATTAATCCTATGGGGTTTGGGGTTTTGGTTGGTTTTACATTTGTTTTTGTAACACTGCCACAGAATCTTCTTTTTCTGTAAGACAGACAAATCTTTTCATTTAATTGGCCTGACCAATCGTCCCTCCTTCCATAGCTTTAATAACACACTGTTAGTATTCCCTAAAGCATATTTTGCTGTGCATGCCTGGATATACTATTCAGTGCTAATTTGCTATAATCCTGCTGTCCTAACTTTCCCAGGCTGCACTGATGCAAATGTAGGCAGTCTGGTCTAAAGTGCGGATTTTGTGACAGCCTCACAACCCTGAGTGCTGCCTGGCACTGATGCACACCAGAGACAGCAAACTCTCCACACATCCTTGTGGTAAAAATAGAATATAAGCAGGCAATCAATGAGGAAGGCTCTACCATTTACCAAATAATGAACTTTGAACAACTTGGTAAAGAAAATAAGGGGGGAAAGATCTATTCCTGGGCTGAGATTACAGCTGGATATCCCAGCCAAAGACAATTGTATTTCACAAAATTGCAAACCTCACATGAGGATTTATAGTGGAAAAATACGGACAGGCCATTGTCTGCAGCATTGTAGTCACAATGCTGCAATTATAGCTTTACCATAATGAGTGTAACTCTGTGGTCAGAAAGATGGAAAGAACATGGTAGTTTTTCCAAGGAATACTTCTTCCTTCATAGATGTTTGGCTTGAAATCTGTACTTTAAGCTGTGGTGTTGTCAACATTGTTCTTCTCATATTTTCATTTTCTGTGGCAGATGTATATAAAGTGCTTTAACTTGGCTTAACCTTTTAGGTGTACAAATGAAAATAACTTCATTTTTTTCCAGCCTTGATTAATTGCATGGAAAAGTAGACATCTAAACAATTCCTATCAACTGATGTTTACAATCTTCCCCTTGCACCCACAGTGGTATTCCTTTGGGTACTATCAGCCTCAAAAAATTAATATAGGNAATATAGGGGTTTTTTTTTTTTTTTTTTTTTTCCAAATTAGGTCACTGCTGTTATTAGGCAAGCTCCCTGATGTGTCTTTGAGCTGTGCTCCTCCAGGCTTGCTTGTCAGAAGACAAATCTTTACCCGTGTTGCCCAATGACAACCACCATGAGATACCAGTTTTACACCCACTGGGTTCCTTTACCACATGGTTGTAGAAGGTTTCTGGCTCATTTGCACTGGAGGAGCAGTGAAAAAAACCTCAGCAGAGACCAAAAATCTGGCTCTATAATCAATCAAGCATGAAATATAGTACTGCCTAATACACCCTTGTGTATCTAAGTGTGGGATGAGCTCTGGAAGAGGAAGAAAAACAACATCTGAACTGCTAAAAATGTTACACTGATAGGTTTAAAAGATGGGTTGGTAATCACTACTGGAGACTGCCATGTAGTGGGTGGTCCCCCTTATTGGATGTCCCAACTCTAATGAGTTTTGTAAAGGAAACAAAGTCAGAATCTCACTGGGAAAGTGATGGAGCAAGAACATTGCTCTGAGGACCCGAGTCTGCTCATCACTTTTTCTCAGTAGTACTTGTGTAAGCAATACTCCTGATGTTAATGTGATTATCTAAAGGCAGAAGGAATACTCATACAAATAAGTGTTGGGATTCATGCCTACTAATCTCACTCATTTGGCACTCTCTCCCCTTCAGCTGCACTAGATGTTTTCCAGCAAAAGACTCTCAAATAATAAATCCAAATATCCAAGTATCCTGGGGGAAAATTCTATCATAGCTTATGAAATCTTTCCTAAGAAATGAGTATTCATCAAGTTCTGTGTAGACAGAACAGAAGGATCCCAGGGGAAAAGTGCAACATCAGGAGGGCTACAGTTTAATGTAAGGGTCTCTTTCTAAGTGCAAATACTATGTGGGCTGTCCCCAAACTGTGTTTCCTCAGTAGGGTACAATGTAGTGTTAGTGAAGCATCCTGGGTTGCATCAAAGGAAGTGTGGACAGCAGGTCAAGACAGGTGATTCTCCCCCTCTACATCGCTCTCATGAAATCCCACCTGGAGTACTGTACCAGTTCTGGAACTCCAATTACAAGAAAGATATGGACATGCTGGAATGTGCCCAGAAAAGGGACCTACAAGAAAGGGGGCCTACAAGAAAGCTGGTGAGGGACTTTTTAGGATGTTGGCTTGTGATAGGACTGGGGGGAATGGATCCAAGCTAGAGGAGTGTAGATTTAGATTAGATGTTAGGAAGAAGTTCTTCACCATAAGGGTGGTGAGACACTGGAACAGGTTGCCCAGGGAGGTGGTGGAAGTCCCATCCCTGGATGTAGTTTTAAGGCCAGGCTGGATGGGCCTTTGAGCAACCTGATCTAGTGTGAGGTGTCCCTGCCCATGGCAGGGGTGTTGGAACTAGATGATCCTTGAGGTCTTTTCCAACCCTGACAGTTCCGTGATTCTGTGTAATTCTGTGATTTAAGCATCAAGTTGCACTGAGGCAAGAAAACCCTGAGATACCATCTTTATAAAATAAAACACATTCCCACCAACACCAAATTTGTCCTCACATACCTGTGGACACAAAACTGGGGTCCTATAAGGGGATAAGTGATGCCCTGGTGGGTCAGACCAAAATCCACTTATTCCCAGTATTCTTTTTCCAGTAACAAGAAGTGTTGTTTAAAGGGAATATGCAAGCCAGACATAACACATTTCTTTTGTTGTCCTCCAGTATGTACAATCATTGTAGAAGGGCTGTTAGAGAGCGCATCCCTGCTCATCCCTTTTAGTATCTCTTAATGAGTCTGTAGTCCATTTAATGGTTTTGCCTGCTTTCCAACCTGCTGACCTATGTGCTTCCAAACCTCTATTTGCTCCTGAGAGTATGGTTTGAGCAGGACTGTCCCTGCACCTTTCACTACCTTCTTTGATACATGAGCAAAGATCAGCTAAGACGGCAGTTCCAGAACTGAAATGTCAACAGCAAGCTAAATCTTCTGAAGATTTTTCATCATGGCTGGGCAGAGAGTTCACTGAATGCCAGAGATGATACAAGAAGGGAATTGAGAATGGGGAAACAAGCAATTTAAATAAGTTACTGCAAAATTGCAGCTTGAGCCACTATCTGTGCACTCCATAAAAGCTGGGCCCTCACATACCCTCCTTCCAGGAGACATGTTGTATTTTACTTTCCTTTCTTTTTCTGGTGTGTGGATGATCCAAAAGACGCTTATGATTTGTATACTGCAGTCCCTAAGCTTGCCCATAGTGGACGTGAACAAATGTCCAGCTAGCTCATACTAGCTCAATGGCCATGAGTAGGATAGAAACAGCAAGAACAGTGGCTACAAACTGATGTCTAGGAAAAAGTAAGGACAGTACATGCATATATGAACTGTTAACTAAGAACTTACCTCGCTTCAAACTATTTTTCAGCCCAGGAAGCTGTCTTGAGATACATGCATATTTTAGGTATGCCTCAGTGTATCTGATGAAATTTAGAGAGGACAATAGATTCTGTGCCTCTGTCCTCCAACAAGCTATACTCTGGAAAACCCCTCTCTCTCAGTATGTGCAGCTGAAAATAGAACCCTCTGTACCAAGTACCTAGTGATGATACTTATCAGAGCTCTGATGTTTATCACAGGACAACAAATCTTAGGGAAAGGGACTTTCATTTTCATGAGTTGTTTTCAATCAGCCAAAAACATCACACAGTAACAAACAAGCCATTTCAAATGTCTCTGAAATCCCTCAGGGTTTCACTCTGACTTCCTGAACCACTTCAAAATCCACATACTTCTCAAGAAAGATGAGATTTGGAATATGTTGGAAGCAAAGCACAGCTAGTGGTCCTCATCTGGATTTATGTATACCAAGGATTCTTGAGATACTGCAGAGAACAATCTCAATTTCTCCAGGAGATGAAGTCTCTCACCTTTTTTGAACTCAGCTAGGAAAACTAAATTACTATGCTGATCACAACTTAAAGAAGTTTAATCACTCTTAATAGCCACTTTGACCATGCCTGGTGGGCAGAAACAGTTTCTTATTTGCTCTCCCAAATCACTGCATATCACAATCAGTTGCATTCTTGAATTTTGGTGCCACTAATATATCCTTATTAAATGTAGCATTACCTAATTCAGCTACAGACCTCCCATTAAAATCATGGATAACATCAGCTCACAGTAAAATTGAATAATCACCTCCTAGAGCACACATGGCCCTATGCCTCTGCCATCCAAGAGGCCTAAACACAAGCCTCTGGAGGCCCCAAACCAAGCCTACTCCTTACATGTTTGTCCCAGTAAAGCAGCTCCATCCAGACACAAGGCTGGAAGGGGAGGAAAGGAGAACAAGCTGGCCTTGCTGTGAGTTTATGAAGAGATAGCAGAATTATGGGATTGAATAACAATCTTCTAGACCCTAGAGGATTTTTTTTAGCCTTATAGTTCCCAACCTGGGACAGCAGGTTTCTTATTTCAGTGTTTGCTAGCTTCCAGAAATACTAGTTGTTGGATAAAGCATTGTGATGGTTTGGGAGTTACACACACACACACACACACACACAATATATTCACCCAGACTAGACTCATCTGGATGGAAGTTAAGGAATGAAGCTATATTTACAGCTTAGCACAATTTATAAGCATATATATACACAATAGACAAAAATAATTACACTTATATACAAGTTAAAAGTAACACAGAAACACAAAATCCCTCCCAAAACAAACTGCCAGGAGGCTCTTGACCCAAACTTCCTACCCCCTTTCCCCTCTTTCGCTCCCTTCAGAAATAACCAGATCAGTGCCCGGATCTCACATGATAAATCTGGAGAGATCTGAGGTGAGATGTCAAAAAGACAACATGAAGGTTAGGGGAAATAAAGGGTCAGGTTGGATTAGAGTTAAGGCAGGTGCCACTACAGACCGCCAGAAAGAAGTAGCAAGAACTAAGTGAGAAGTGTATGAGAAGTGAGTGTCTCATCTTTGTTTTGACTAGTTGCGTTTCTCAGCAGAAGAAGGAGTGATACAGGGTATTGTTGTTTTTTTCTTTCCTTTCACAGCTAAGGATTTAATTTCTCCCAGTGAAATATTCCAATTAGTCTCAAACTAGCACAAACACCTGGGAAGATCCCTGAGATACCACTGCCCAACCATAATTCTAAGTTGCATTTTAATAAATTTACCAAGAATTTCAATCGGTGCCTTACCAAAATGTTTTCTCACCGATGACAGATCCTGAAAAGGAAAAGCCTGTAGAGAACCCTCCCAGTCATCCACCCAGCCACACAGTCCCAGACTTCCCTATGTGTTCTGATGCTTGTGAGACCCTCCCAAATTTACTAATCCAAACAAACGACTGATTGAGCTAAATCATCAGAAAGCTATTAATTTTCTGCCCAGTTATATTTCTGCTGGGCTACTGAGCTGATGCTGCCACTGAAGATTGGGAGAGAAGAAACAAGACTCAACAGTTACTGCACAAAGTAAGGGAGTGGAAAGCAGAATTAGAAATTAAGAGGTTCTTCTTGGCAGCAATGAACCATTAAATTTGAGCACCGTCTCCTGTGAAATCACTGTCCAAGAGCCCATCTCTTTTTTCCTTCACAGGTTTTAGTCCATGTTGACATATACTTAGTTCGCACAAAAGGCCTCAGTTTGTGTGGCTGATTATTAATGCAAGTCTTCAGCCAGTTTCCTTCATGGTTCTTACAAAGAGCAGTATCTCTGTTTTTTACCATTTGCTTGAATTGCCAGAGATGATTCTGGATTTAAGCTTTCATACTAAATTTTCATGGATGTGACACTTCAGGACTGAAGGGTAGTGGCCCATAAAGGCAGCTCAGAGAGGCTGTAGATCAGTTTCCTGATGTGTATGGATCTGCCTTTTAAAAATTTAATTTTCTCCTCTTCTTTTTGTACAGCACCACCTGAAAAAGAGAACAATCTTCTGCACAAAAATCTTTCAGAATTACAGCTGTCTCAGCATGCTTATCTGCTCCTTTTCCCCCCACTTAGGACCTTCTGTTTCTGGTATTTCAGTCAGTCTTCCATTTTACAGACACCTTATGGTATTGCATTGTATTCTAGGATGGTAGTTATCTTTAGATCTTACTTGGAATTTACAACTATGAGCATTCTTTAGTGTTAACACAGGAAGACCAACAAAAACTACAAACAGCTTAAAGAGAGACACAGGTCTTTTATGAGATTCATCCTGCCAACATCCTCTCTAATAACAGGTAGCCTGAGCACAGATGTTCAAAGGGAGGAAGACAGGCTGCTGCATAAGCCCCTTACAGACTTCTTGTTTCATACAGAACACTAGCACTGCAGGGTCCAAGTTCAGACTGTCTCTGGAGAGAGCACATACACTCAGGTGTGGATGTAGGTGTGTCTAAGAAAAGGTTACACATGACTAACATGGGTGGAACTTTCTGGGGACTAGGCTGTACAATTTGAGTTTCCACTCAACATTTTTAGCTCTCTTTCTTTTTGGGTCATACATTCATGAGATGAAAAAACTCCCTGAAACTAAAACAACTTACTTACCAACTTTGAAAGCTGTTCTTCCAGACCATGGAGATGCTAGGGGCTGTTCAGTTAAACTGTTATGTTTACAATGGACAAACCCATGTATTTTCCCCTAAACTCATCCGTGTAGTTGGCTTGATAGTCGTAAGTGGAACTTTCAAGAAATAAAGCAAACTAATCATAATACTAAACAAAACCACCAAAAAAAGGAGCTAAAATAAAACAGATGTAATCAGATATCCAACAGGGGAAATTTCAGCTCAGACTAGCAGTTATGAGCAACTGAAAACTAGAATAGAAAAGCACCAAGCAACATTAAGTTTGCTGCTAGTTCTATTATACTTCACTGTTAGGACTGAGGGGGTTGATTTATCATGATACCAACAAACTAATTTAATTAATTCTCTTCTCATTAAAAACCTCCCATGGCAGACTACCTGTGCTGTAAAATACAGTAACCATTTCACATCAGAAAATAGCTTAAGTAACAGCTGAGAAAAAATAATAACAAATACTTTTCGTAATGAAAAAATGCAAAGGAACATAATAGTATGCAATTACGTGATTTTAAATGTAGCCCAGACTTCAGGGGTATCCAGTCTACTTTAGTGAGAAGTATCAGTGACTCAGTAACAACTGGTCATTAACCTTGAGGTGCCAAAAGACATTTTATTTGTCCACTTTGGAGCGCTCTCAAATAGAATTGCATGAGTTTGTGCTCTTTAACTCATGTTTTATTTTACTGTGCTTTTAAAGAGCAACAAGTCTCAGAGTATTTCATGAAGAAATCAAACATTTCTGGATTTTAGTTTATGAATCTGCCTTTTGGCTTGCATTTTGGAGACGTCCTGCCCTCAAGCGTCTTATGTTTGTTTTCCAAAGTTGCACTGTACCTTCAGTGCTCCTTCCTACAGACACTGGTGAGATAAGGAGAGCAAATCTGTTTTCCACTGAGCAGACAGGCTTGGACAGCTCACATGAAGTGGGTTTGTGTCACAGCAGTTAAACGCTAACAGAAAAAACAAATGGAACATTAGGAGTAGAAATTAAATACGTTAACCCTAATGAGAATACCTATTTGCTTTCCAGCAAGCTCTTTCGAGCGGAAAACTCCCACACCTTTAAGCAAAGGAATCTAAAGGAAACACAAGATTTTGGCAGGGATTTTCAAATCACCCCCGACGAAGGCAGGTATTCAAATCCCATCACACATCATTGTGTGTGTCTCCCTGCTGTGGCCATGTTTATGCTCAGGCTGTTCATGGAAATAAAGGAACCATGGGGAATGTCACATGCAGACACCCCTGAAATACTGCTGAAGGGCATGTCCTGTGGTCAAGAACAGCTCACTTGAGAGAGAGCCAAATAAACATTAAAAAGGTTGACAAAATACAGGGAAAATAGCTTGTAGTGGAATAGCTCCAGGAAACAGGGCTAGTAGACATGAAGTAAAGGTGCTAAAATAACCGTATCAGTTTCAGGAATTGGTAACTCGTGTACCATTGAAGTTTAGGAGTTTACAGCTGTTAGTCTCCCCCTTACCAAATAACACCAGTGCTTGGTCTTTGTTCATCTCACTTCATGCAAGGAACTCTCAAAGGTTCAAAGATGGAAGTGAGGAGGACGACAGGATGACAGGGAGGGTCTCCGGGGTTGTGTAGGCAAGAGACCCTTGCCCCAGCCGGTCCCAGATGCAGGGAACAAGCAGGGTACAACTCTTTGGGAACAAGCAGCCCTGCAGACGTAACTCTCTCTCCTTCATGAGAACAAGGGCACGGGCAGGGAGTTTAGGCTTAAAGGGCTAAACTAAGCCACGCATCTTGCTGCTGCCCGCGGAGTCCGGGCAAAGGAGCCGCCTGAGGGCAGGACGGAGCCCCGCTGCCNAAGCCGCAGCGTAGCCAAGCCCTGGGGCGACACTGCCGTCGTGGAGGCAGACGCCCTCCTTCCCTGTTGTACGGTCGCACGCCCACCGAAGAACAGCAGCCGGGCAGTAACTTGAAGCGTCCATGCAACCACCGCAAGCTCAGCCAGCCCGAGGCGCCGGGCCCACGATGCCTCACGGTGCCTGCGGAGCCCGGGAGGCGGGGCCGGGGGGCGGCCGTAAGGCGGTGGGGCGGGGCGCGCCACTGCGAGACTAGGTACGGCGGGGCTGAGCTCCGGAGGGCGGGGGCAGGAGGTGCGGGGCTGTGCGGAACCAAGGCGATGGAGCCGCGGCGGGGGGCAGGCTGCGGGGCACGCGAAGGGGCGCGGCGGTCTGCCGGCGTCAGGGACGGAAATCTCCTGACGAGAGAGAAGCGGCCGGCCGCGCTCCGCCTCGGCCCGAATGCCTAGGCCACGAAGGCCGTGGAGATTAAAGGCCGAGTGGATCAAAGGTCGGGCTTTGAGCCTGGCCGCGACCTCCTCAGACCTCGGGTTTAGGGATGGCATGGTCCCCTGAATTCGCCTATTTATCTACGGGGCTTGCAGCTTCCTGCGAGTTCCTCCTTTAGTATTAGAGGCTTGACCTGAAATGATGAGCGTATGCTCTTTCCTGCCATTTCCACCCCTTTAACGCTGTGATCAAGGACGTACCTGCTCAGCTACAAAGAAGGATGCGCTTAAGTATAATTTAGGAGAATGAGGGGAAAGATGTATCACTCTAGCTCGTCGGGGCCTTAGTGCTGCTGGGGCTGTCAGGCTGCAAACCACTGCCGCTTGTGTGTTTACAAAGCACATGCAGGGAAGCGGTATTGCAACCGTAATTTAAATGCCTTTTTGGAGCACCAAAGCTTAACTTCAAATAATGCAACAAAATATAAAGGTGAAACAAAATGAGCATAGATAGCTAGGATGAAGCTTCCATGTGTATAGTTTCCCAAACAGTGCCTAAGGTATCTCTCTGGAAACTTAGAGAAGACTTTGGAAATATCTGGGTTTGCCTGGTGTTTCAGGACCTGTGAAATTTTGATTGGGGTCGAGTACAAGCACCTGGCTTGAGGTAACAGGCACCGCCTGGTTTAAAGGCACTGAACTTTGCGCTTGGAAGACTTGTGTATGTGTGTGCCCAGATGAGCTATGTGGAACAAGTGTGACAAAATTGCTGCTCTGAGTGGCATCAGGGTTTTTTTGCTCACATACGTGTATTTTTGACTGGGAAAAATGCATGTCACATACATCCCCAAAATACTGATTTTTCTCTAATGAAAATGCAATATACCTAGAAACTGAGGCGTAAGGAAGGGCAGCAATCAGTGTAAATGTTATACAATAGCAAATAGACACACTTTTAAGTGTTTTGACACAGTAGTCAAACATAGGTGTTATTTAGAACACTTAAAGTTTGTTTCACCAGAAGGTAAGAACTTGCTTGTCTTCAGCTGCAGTATGTTTTCTTCTCCAGAGTTGGGACCATGGCTATTGACTGGATTGGTTTTGCATATGCTGCAATGCTGGCTGTTGGAGGTGTTGTAGGATACACTCGTAAAGGTAAAAACTGAGACAGGAGGATTTGGAAACGAAGCATTTTGAATTTCCTCTTTGCTATGCTTCATGAAAAAAAAAAAATCAATACAAGACATGAAAACTTGGCTAAAAGGAGCACGACTACATCTTAAATACATCCTGCCCTGCTACAGATAAGCTGAGTCTCGTGAGATTTTCTTGGGTCAGCCTAAGCATTTAATCTAACTAATGAGTTTGTCTGCAGGACAAAAAAGGGGCTGTCATATTTGACCTTCAGTGTATTTTGGGCCTTTTCATTTCCTTTAATTATTCCTATGTTGAATACAGTAGATAATCTTTGATTAAAGCATATTTTGTGTGGAGATAACCAGGCTTGATTCTGAGAGTTCCAGATGCAGGCTGGAAAGGAAACCATTTACTTGCATATTCTGATTTGATGGTTAAGTATCTCACACTATTAGAATTATGCATTTTCACTCTAAGATCATCGGGCAGGTTTTAGGTTATCATGCACTATAAAGCCCGTTTTCCGTATTTCCCTGGTTTTTGCAGTCCCTTCCTGGGAGCCGAACACGGCGTCCCAGCAGAGGTCGCAGTGGTACCGAGGACGAGCAGGCAGGCTCTGCAGGCCGCTCCTCTAAAGCTTTCCTGCTAAGCACAATGGCCCAACAGCAAGTCAGTCTTTACTGTGGCCATTTCCCAGCCCCATTCTTGTGATTCAGTGTCACTGTTTGCTTGCACGCACGTATTTTGCTCTTCGGACGTCGCTTTATATCTGACTTTCTGAACACATTTGCTGTATTTTTGTGTTTGCACCCAGCTGCACTCGCTGACTGTCCAATTTGCTGCTTCTCACCACTCTTTCATAGTTGACCAGTCCTTGTGATAAATCCTTTTTTTTTTTTTTTTTTTTTTTTTTTTTTAATTGGTAATGATTGTTTTCTTGCAAATTCTGGACCGGTAATTAAAGGACATCTGGTGGTCCCAATTCATTACTGAAAAACATTTGGGAATCTGCTTAACACAGATAATGCCTGGTGTGCTGATTTATGCTTTTATCATATGTTACTAAGTCAAATACCTATTCAGAAACCTGTGTATTGCTGAAACACTGGGCTTTAGAAGTCAGTTTTTTTACAGCACTGAAAGAAAATACCAAGTTACTTTTAAAGGCTGTATTGTCATCCTCATTACCATCAAATTAGTTTTTAATTCTTTATCATTTAAATGTGATGTTTGCAATACCATTCCTTTTTTCAGGACTGATGTCAGACTGAAAGGCTTATGACTACATAGAATCATAGAATGTCAGGGGCTGGAAGGGACCTCAAAAGATCATCTGGTCCAGCCCCCCTGCCAGAACAGGATCACCTAAAACAGATCACACTGAAATGCATCCAGACAGTTCTTGAATATCTCTAGAGAGGAAGACTCCACAAACCCCCCTGGGCAGCTAGTTCCAGTGCTCTGTCATTCTCACAGTGAAACAAATCTTCCTCATATTCACATGGAACCTCCTCTATGCCTCAGCTTCTACCCATTCCCCCTTGTCCTGTCACATTAATCAGGTAACCCCTCAGTCTTCTCCTCTCCAAGCTAACAAGCCCCAGCTTCCTCAGTCTCTCCTCGTAAGGAAGATGTTCAACTTCCTTAATCATTTTTTGGCTCTGGGCTGGGCTCTTTCAAGCATCCCTGTCATTTTTGAACTAGAGGGCCCAGAACTGGACACAATACTCCAGATGAGGCCTCACCAGGGCAGAGTAGAGAGGGAGGAGAACCTCCCTTGACCTACTAACCACACCCCTTCTAATACACCCCAGAATGACGTTGGCCTTCCTGGCCCAGAGAGCACACTGCTGGCTCATGGCCATCCTTCCATTCACCAGGACTCCCAAGTCCCTCTCTCCTTCACTGCTCTCCAGCAGGTCAGTCCCCAACCTATACTGATACATGGGGTTGTTCTTTCCCAGGTGCATGACTCTACACTTGCCCCTGTTGAACTTCAGTAAATATCTCCCTGTCCAACTCTCCATCCTGTCTAAACCTCTCTGAATGGCAGCACAACTCTCTGGTGTGGCAGCCACTCCACCCGGCTTGGTGTGCCATCAGCAAACTTGCTGACAGTGCACTCCATGCCCTCATCCAGATCATTAATGAATACATTGAATAACACTGGTCCCAATACCGACCCTTGAGGAACTCCACTAGTTACAGGCCTCCAGCTCGACTCTGCCCCACTGACCACACCTCTTTCCTTTAACCAGTTCCCAATCCACTTCACCACTCCATCACCCAGACTACACACCTCCTCAGTTTAGCTATGAGGATACTGTGGAAGATGGTGTCATATGCTTTACTGAAATCAAGGTAATGCACATCCACATTGTACGTGTGTTGTACAATTCACCCTTCTATACGTATTGGCACATTTCTGTTATTTTTGAAGACTGCCAAGTGCTGAGTCCAGAAAAATTACCAAAATTATTCTGAAGGTGTGCCTGGTAAAGAAAGTAGCTAAATTCAGATTTCTGCTTCAAAGGTTATTTTATCCAAATTGCAATTACTATCAGATCCTGATCATCTCCCTCTGATTTAGTCAACTCTGCCCCTAATGCCACATAAGAGAACAACTCAATTGCAGAAATAATACCCCTCTATTCATACCGGGTGGCATAGTTGCAATGTGGCAAAATTCGTTCTATTTTTTAAGTATTTGGAGGGAGAGAGAACTACTGTGTAAAGATAAAGCTCAAAATTACTGTACCAAGAAATAACACTTCAATGGTTTCTTGCAGGTAGTAAAATCTCTTTAGTTGCTGGTCTGACCTTTGGTTCTGTGGCTGGTTATGGAGCTTACTGCATAACACGTGACCCAAGAAATGTAAAGATATCATTGTGTAAGTGTTTTACTACAGTTAAACAATCACAAAAACCAAATGCAGTTTTCTCAATTGCATGTAAAATTCTCCTTTTTATTAAATTCAGAGTATTGCTTTGCATGTTAGTTTTTAGAGTTCAGCACTTCAGCTTAGCTTGCAAAATTGAAGAGTTTAACCGTGGAACCATAACCAGATCTTTAACAGAAAGCCAGCAGGTGTGTGCTATCACCTGGCAGTGCCTCCTTTTATTAGATGATTACCTAAGATTACAAATCCAGTTGAGAAATGTGGGAGTGGACTGGAGTAAAATCATTAGTGGTGCAGATTAGAATGTAATTTGAGAAGCTACAGTAGTTGTGGGATCCAGTCTTGCATAATGGGGTGTATCTTCAGGTCCCAGTTGTTTGACTTAGGGTTTTTCCTTTGCTGCTGAGAAATAGAGGATATAAACTATGCAATAATTGTCATGTTATCTACTTTGCTGTGGAACACTCGTGCAAGCAAGGAACTACAATGTCTCAGAGGGAAGTTACCCTCACACAACTGATTTGCAGTAAGAGCCATTGGGAGCTCAGAGGTGGCTTAGGCTGTGGTTTCAAAGACAGAAATGCATTTGAAGTGGATTTAATCCAGACTGTGTGAGTACACAGTTGCTTTTTTCTGGATTCAGTTAGAACTTATCTAATCTTGAGGGCTGTGGTGATGGGTTGGACTTGATGATCTCTGAGGTCTCTTCCAACCCTTGCGATACTGTGATACTGTGATACTGTTCATGCTGGCTTTGTGCTTTACACCAGCCACAGCTGTAAACATTTCTATTTTAAATTGTATTGGATAGAATTGATAGCAATGTTCTCACTGAGTTCTTTAGTGAAGGTGGCAGTGGCATACCTGATCTGCTCCTAGGTGGCCTACCATTAAATAGTCCAATTTTGCCTTGCTTAGATTAAGTTACCTCCCTGTTAAACTGCCCCACCATTCTGGAATGGAGATGTAGCCTTAAGTATATATAAATTTATAATCACTCAGACTGAGTTGTTTTTAAGTAGCATACAGTATTGTATTTTTATGGGTCAAATCACTAATTTGGATACAGAATTTGTAGAAAAGGAAACTAAAACTTTAACTAAATAGTGCCTATTAGCTATAGTACTTATCACCTCTGCAAGTGTCTTCTACAATAAAGTAGGTAATACTTTAGCATAATATCTTGATAGAAAGGTTCATACTTCAGTATAGAATAGTTAGTGCTATTCAGAGTGCAAGTTGATGCACCTGATTTATGGAATTTCTGATCTGAATCTGATTTACTGAATTGAATATGTTGTGATTTATTGAATTTTACTAATTTAAGATGAAACAGCAAGTATCTAGCAGCAAATTGCATCTATAAGTTGGACATCTTATAAACTCACTGGCACATGTGAAAAGCCAGATTCTAATAACTGGAAAAGAACATTACAGAGTGACCATGCTATGTAGCTTGTAATTCATTGTAAATATTCTCAGGGCTCTGGCACAACCCATACTGTGGAGTAATCTACTCTTCAGACATTCCTGAGAGGATCAAGACTATGGGACCAGAAAATAAGGGCAATGCATAATGGATTTTTTTTTTCAGAGTATCTTTAATGGGTATACATGTATAGCTGGTAGAGTTTTTAAGGTGCTTGTAACTGTCAAAGCTTATTTCATAATGCTGGAGTGAGCTTAAGACTAATTCTTAACATCTGTAAGCGCAGTACTGTCCACAGGCATAGAGTTCAAAGAGAATTAGACAACTGGTTCAACTGCTCCATAAAAAAGGGAAGAGATTTGTGTAACTGCCAATACTTTGGATGCAAGAATGATAAGGCCCATCTACCCTTAGAAATCCTACCTCTACAGCTGCTTCTAGGAAGCATTTCAGGTGACAATTCTTTAACAAAGATAGCTACCTGTGCAGTTTTATGTAACCACTCATTTTTGTAGCACTCTTCAGTCAAGAGTTCAGTATGAAACCCCCATGCCTGATAAATTCATTATTGCCTCCATTTTTAAGTAGAACTCCTCCAGGAAGAAAGTGCAGCTGCTTTCATGATGTTTTTTCTCTGCTGCTTGTGCTGCACTTTTTGCCCTTTTGGGCTGCCCACCTCTTGTCACAGACAAGGATGTATCCCTCATAGCAAAAGGAAACAAGAACTTGTGGTCATGATGGAGATGTTGATAGCCACAATCTGTAGTGAAGACAGGTAGCAAACCTTCCAGTCTAGCTTTTAAGGCTCCACAAATAAAAACAGATCAAATTGGATGCTTTAACTTCTTAAATAGTTAGAAAACAGCTCTGACGATCTAAGGTGGTGGGATTTATGAGACACCATTCCTCTAATTCAGCATACATGTTACTGTTACAATGAAGATTCTTCCTACTTTATCTGTATCCCCTTGAATGTAGATTACAGGGGAGCAGAATTCACTGTCTGGCAAATTTAGTATATGTGGAGTAGGGTTTTACACTCTGCTACACATGGAAACCTTATTTGTAGCTGAGAGAAATTGTAGCACTGTATTTAGAAAAGCAAGAATATTTTTGCAAACCCCAGCTCTGATCTAATGTTTCTCTAAATCACAGTTCATAGCAAAATATAGCAATGACCTTTGATAACTCTCCATGTTCCTGAAAGGTCCACTGGAAGAAGTGAGAATATTGATTTGTCTTTTGCAGTTTCGTCTTTTCTTTTGACCATTATAATGGGAATGAGGTTCAAGAGGTCCAAGAAATTAATGCCAGCCGGAATAGTGGCGTGCCTGAGGTAAACATATTGAGGATCTTAACGTAAAGGTTTCACTGATTTTCAAATAGTTGCCATTCGACATCCAATTCCAGCCAGTATCAGTGGAAGTTACTGTCATCCAATAACTGTATGGCTTAACTGAAATTGGTCTGGAGGTCACAGTCCTGTCTCCAGTGAACAGCTTGTTCATCTCACTGGGTGAATACATCTGATGTGTACTGGCTTTCTCAGCACAGAAAGGAGAGGTCTGCATTTAAATATTAATGCGTATTCATAAGGCTCTTGGAAGAACCTGAGATAAGCCTCAGCGTTTTCAAACACATCTGTATAAAATTAGTCATCTAATTTCACACAGTACAGTCATCTGAAAAAAAAGACCAACGCTTTGGTTTAGAAGAGCAGCATTCAAAACTAGAGGAAGCACAGCACCTTTGGAAACTAGGACATTTTTTACCTAGTCTAAGAACTTGGTCATTGTTACTGCAAATTATAACCATCCTGACTGCTTTAATGCTGCTGTTTATTTTGGCATGGTGGAAAATACAACTTTATGTACTTACTATTTCGGAATTAAATTATGGAGTACTTTTTATGGACTTGGGGTTTTTTCCCCAGTGAGTCTGTAACTTAGTTATTTTTCAACTGTATACCAGAATCTCCGTCTTCTGGTAACAATGATGAAAGTTATTCCTTCAGATTTACTATAACACCATTAACCGGTTTGTTCCATTTACATACAGGAAGGAAAAAAATTAGATGCAAATTGTCAAGATGCAAAACTAAAGGCTCAGGACTTGAACTGGAAAATGTTAATTTCCATTGTGGATTACTTTTCAAGCCTAAGTGGTTTGTGTGTTTCAAAAGACAATGAGGCTGTAGATTTAGACACCTTTAAAGATTGCTTGCTAGAGGTTCTAGTGTTAGGCATTTCTGAATGCACTGTAATTTAATGATGACTTTCACTGGTTTTGTTCATGCACAGCCATATTTATCTTTTTTTGTTCTATTTTTCTTCACAGTCTTTTGATGATTTTGAGGCTTGTTTTTATGCTGCTGTAGAATGTGGAAACTTAGGAATCGAAGTATGACTGCCAAGCCATACCAAACAGGCAAGCTCTCCATACTTGAAAGACAAGTTTGAACACAAGTCTTAAATTGCGTTTATCTTTCCTGTAAAGATCTGTATCTCTTTTTTAAACTAAGTCTTTTCTTGATATATTTTTCCATTTAAGCAGTCTGTTAACTCAAGGAATCTTTCTCTTTAATTTTGATCTCTTTCAGGAGTGCCGAGCACTCCAGGAAATTGAGTTAGTCTTGCACTGTATCTCTGAGAGAAGTATATAAATACTTGATTTATGTTAAAAACCTGTATTGTATTGAACTATGATTTTGTAGCCTCTGGGATTCAGTAATCAGTTCTGGCCTGTATTGTGGTAGTAGAAAACTCTCCTTTTCAAACACACGCACTTGTTCAACTGTTTCTAAATGCAAAAACTATTATCAGTGGTCAAATAAAATGTAAAATGTGTGTAGCTTCTTTTTTTTTTTCACACAGACTACTGAGCCATTTGTCAGTAGAAGGGTCTGGTGGTCTGCTTTTTACTCAGGACCTGTTTAAAACATACCATGCTGTACATTCCCACGTACACAAACCACAGCTGAGCAATGTTTGCTGTCTTGCACATACAGGTTCTAAACTTTCACCCTTGGTACTCTTAGGTTTGCTGTTGTGGCCCTACAGAGATTATCTTGCTGAGGGCCTCCCCCATAAGCAAAGGAGACTGCTTAGACATGAACTATTAAGGGAGTACCATTACTTTGGTTAGCACAGAAATAATTAAATATTTTCAGAGTCTCCAAAGTGTGGCTAAGACTGGTCCACAGGAATGTGCAGCCAGGTCATTAGCAAACTAAATCTTAGTGAGTGCACTATTGAAGATGAAAATGTGCATTTTTGTTTTCTTTTCCACTTCTTTTCATGGTGGGTTTTTTTTTTTCAAACAGAAAATATATATCAGATCTCAGTGCTCCACAGATTGATCAGCAGAATACCAAGCTTGGCCAATTCTTTGCAGAGGCTTAGATGGTGACAAGATGATGTCAGTAGCTCAGCTGTCNAAAAAAAAGGAAAAGTGGGGGGAGTGGAATTCCCCCTATCAACCCCAAACCACAGCCTCCAGCTCTGGAATCTTGTAAAGAATGGAAGAATGCTATTACCAGTCATCTCCAGGTATTGCCAGGCTTAGAGGTGATTGAGCTGGAATGTTATGGATTACAAATTAGGATGACAACTGGGTACATAAAATGTGGATCGTTTTCTCCTGAAGTTGAACTTTAAGCCATGTCGGAAGAATTAGATCTGCCATGTACCATAACAACCTTGGGTGACCAATGCCAGTTGGGTTATTTGTACCAAGGTGAATCCTGCCTGAGATTTAAGTTCCAAAGGAAAATTTAGGCAACCTAGTGCTGAAACATAGAAGCCTTCCTGCAGCTGCTGCTACTCCAGATCCCAAATGCATTAAGATGTTACATTTTTGAGTGTGTCCAGAGTTGAATTAGTTCTGTGAATTCTCTGAACAAGCCACAGGGGCTAGCCTCCACGCCCAGCTGTAACCCTGAAGCTTTGACTGCAATTCCTGAGCAGCCCAAACTACTTTGGAAGGGACCAGAGAAGGTAAAACCCTACAAAAAGAGGCAAGTGGCATTTTCCTCACTGTTGTCAACCTAGCCAAGCTGCAAAAAGCAGTGGAACAGGTGCTCTCAGTGGGTGAAAACCACATCAGGCTAATTGAACACAAGTACTTTGATCTTTCAGTGAACAAAATTGCTTCAAAGACAGTCATGTGGGGATTAAATAAGATTCTTGCTTTTGCCCATAAACTTATGAGGATTTGAGTTTTGAAATCTTTTTTTATTATTATTTTTTAATTGCAGCTCTGAAAGTACAGACAGCAGTGAAGTACAGCATGGGGACTGAGCTTTGATCTACAAGATCACCTAGAGAGCAAAACAAAAGACTGTAGGCCTAATTTAAATGACTTCCCCATTTTCATGGAGTATCTCTTCTCTCCTGTGGTTTTATAAAGGAGGAGAGAGGTGGCTTTCTACAGTACGCTGAAAGCTACAGTTGAAATATTCAACCCCATGTACTGGCATGTACTGTAATTAAGCACAACAAACTATTAGCGTATTTTATTTCATGGAAATAAATGGATCTTATTCCAGGAAAGAAGATCTAAATTAGCCTTTTACTGTAATCTAAACATATATTCTGTTTCAGCAGTTACGTCACTGGCTGCATAATGCAAACTACAGAATACATCTATGCAGTTTACACTTCTAAGGCACAGCTCTGGTAACAGGCTACAATTGTGTTATAGCCACATGATTAGAAATTGAATATTTTCTTCACAGTAGCAACAAACTTCTCATCTGTTTGTGGCTTCCTCTGGCTGCCAGGCTGCAAGAATTTTTTGATTGTTGGGATGTTGCTTGTTCTTCCTTTAAAAGCCTGTAAGAAACAGCAAGTAAAGCCAATAAGAGTATGAAAATTATAATTCCATTCCTTAATTCCTTCATTCATAGCTTGAAAATCAGGTGCCTTGGATTTTTACTTTTCAGGCATATTTATTAAGCAAAAAGAGGTAGTAGCAACTCATGGGCAGCTCATTCAGCATTTTCCATTAAAAAAAAAAAATCGCAAAAACCCAACAAAACAAACAAGAAAACCATCTCACCGAAAATACACCTACAATATATTAGCCTTCTTGGAATATCCAGGTATGAATATTCTGATCTACAATGCTGGTGCTATAAAGTTTACCTAAGTTTCAATCAATTACCTCTAAAACTGGGCAGTGATATTTGTGTGTTACATTCCATACTGAGATCAGATGACAACTAACCTGCAGCAGAGGGAATGCAGACAGTATATCAGGCTTACATTCTTCTGCCATTAAAATGGCTTCCAGCAAATGGATGTCTGCCCAACTTAATTTGTTACCAACAAGGTAATCCTGGCCGTGGTCTTTCAAGGCCTATGAAACACAAACAAATTAAAAAAGTCATGTAGGATGTAACACTTTTATCTACATCAAGTACAGAGAGATTTCTACTTAAACACACAGCAGGGCAAATTCATGCAAAATCCCATAAATTAGAAAGGGATAAATATGACAAAATATATTAAATCAGATCCCATGTTTCAGTGTGTGTAGATCTATTGCTCACTGTAACCTGCATCAGGTAGTTGTAGCAAGTCTGGTACTACAAGTAAGACACAATAGAAACAGGAATAAACTAATTGGAAGAGGTAGTCAGGACAATTTACTTTTAGTGGTGAAGTCAAGTGAACTCCCAAATGTTTCTGCAAAAATTGAGATTGCTGGTTATAGTTTGGAAACAGGTATGAAGGAACACAGCCCTTCCACCCTTCAGCCAGTACGGAAGGATTTGTTCACAGCAAATTGCTGATGAAAGAATCACAGTCTGCCAAAGGTACTAATGCTGTTAACAGGCAAGCCGTGGTCCATGCTGCAGCACAGATTCAGAACAATCCAGCCTATGTTTTACTTGATGACTATCACCCTCACAGCAGGAGCAAGAGAAGGAGACGTTTCTGTGCCTAAGCTACCTAATGCCACACTTAACTGACAAATGTGCAAATCAGTCTGTGACTTTGGAAGCCGACTTGGTCTGCCAGACAGAGGCAGTAACCTGACGCAGGCAAAGCTGACACCTTCTAGCAAGTACTTCCTATGCTGTTCTAACAAGGTCCACAACATGGACCACCATATGGAAACTCTCAAACAGAGCATCAGAATCAGATTGCCTGCAGTGTTTATAGTACCCTTTTTGCTGCTCTGCCTGGCTGCTGAATGTTTAAAGTGAACTGTCACAGCTTGGTATTTCTTCTGTCATGATTGGTTGCGTAACACAGGGACTGCAAACCCTGATAAGCTGAATCAATGAACAACTTATATGGTGCAAAAGGGAAATTATTAATCATTCTATCAAAATTAACTAAGCTAACTATCATGGAAAACTTTCATTGTATCTTTAGCATGACCGTGTAGCACTAAGCATGCACACTAAAGCATAGTGCCACCTAGGAACAAGTTCAGAGAATACTGGTGTCTAAATTTGGTAGGTTTTAAATGCTTCTCAGACTTAAAATCTTTGAAAGATTGATGTGTGCAATCAAGCTCTCTCAACACAGCCTTCCTTTGGCATGGCAGTGGAACTACACGAACTCTGGTTATAGCAGCACTGGCTTACAATGTTTATGTGCATTTTTTTTTTCACAGGGCAGCCTCTTCATTTGTGCAATCTAAGGCTCTAATAAAGAGGCATGTGAAATTGCATCGAGTCCTGTATTTTCTGAATGGCCTTCAGCTGCCAGTGAAACAAGGGTTCAAGCCAGAAACCCAGCTCTGAAACAACACAGCTTTGTATGTTGGCACAGCCTTCCATGCTCTGAAAAAGCACTGTGAGAAAGTCTGTATAGTACAATCATACAAGGTACAAAAAGTGAAGTTACAAAGAGAAGTAGGCTAGTGAGATAAGGGTCACAGCTGGCCCAATTCAAACAGGGAGATGTTCACACCAAAAACATTTAGAATATCCCAAAGGAGAAAACAAAGCAACGGAACAAACACCAAGCTGATAGAAAATAGCAACTCAGTAATATCCAGGCTACACTGGGAGAAGCAAACAATTCCTGCTGATCAGTTCTTGCCTAGGCAAAAAAGACTCATGGACTTTTTGGAGGTGGCAAGCATAGCTATATTTTACCTTGTAGCTCATTAGAGGCCAGCTCTTTAGTGCAGGCTAGCCAGTAAAACAATTGCTTCAAGCATTTATGCCAGATACATCCAGTTTGTAGAGCCATTTTGTGCAGTTTTGAGGATGAGCATATTCAGGAAAAGATAGCAGTAGTCTGTAAGTACAATATATTAAAGCAAATAATTTGAGAAAGATCACAGAATTAGGTCCTTAATTATAAAGCAGAATTCTATTTAACTTTGGACAGCAAGAGTATATAGACTTTCAGGCACTAAGTTCTGAAGGCTGGCAGAGGCATTTAAATGGTGCATCTATGCAAAATGCTATCAGCCACCAAGCTAGGTTTAAAAAGTAGGATGTGACCTTTAAGGAGTCTTAAAGAAGACACCAAAGATACTCAGTACTGAAAGCAGTTGAGTATTATTTTGTGGCTCTCTTTGTACATTGCTGAATGCTGGTTCCATCATACAGTTCCAGAGCTGTAGTCATTTGCCTTCCTGAAGCTGGTGTGTGGGACCAGAGGAGTGGTGTAGAGGGGGAACCTGTACCCACCTTACTGTCTATGCAGACTACTGATGATTTAATCACTTACCTTTTCATAAACAGGAAAGTATCTGGTTGTAGCTCGTTCAATGATTAAGGCCAGATTCTTTTCTTTTGCGTCAGCTGGTTGGAAAGGGTGGAACATGATCATTCCCATTAGGTCTGTTGTTCCCTCCACATACATATCAATCCTGAAACAAACATTTCACATTTAGAATTTGAACATTCCATTTTGATTATTTTCCTGAAATACAATGCTGAAGTGATCACTGAGTAAAATGCTTATTAGTGAATGTAATATAAGACACTAGTTTGTCATCTTATTCTCCCATTTTGCTTATTTTTTTCTTTTTCAAACCACAGGTCTTTATAAACAGGCTCACAGTGTTAACAACAGGCAAGAGCCTGCAAGTTAAGTATTTAAAGTGGAATTCATACTGTTTTCCATTGATAACCTATTCATTTATGCTGTGGCAGAAAAGACCACAGCACACTAGAGATAAAAAGCAGCTTTGAGCCCTAATCGTGAAAGGATTACAGCAACAAATGGTTGGCAATTGCCAGTTCAGATATGACAGTCCATAATAATCCCCACAATCTCTGGAGTTGCCCCTCCATTATCATAGAATAAGTCATTTACAGGAAGTGGTAGTTAGGTTAAGACTTTAATTAAACTTCTGCATGATATTTTATTTTAAAGAAAGTCTAAACAAGGAGCTCTGTTTTTGCATTAGTCATTTAGTTATGACAATTTAAAGTATCCATAATTTGCATAGTAAAGTACTATTAGGAAAATACTGGGTTAACTTTAGTATTAACCCACTGAAAATGCCTTTTTTTTTTTTTTTAACCAGCTATGAAAGATTCTTTACAAGGAGAAAGGAAAGTTTGGAAAAAGAAATTAGAACACATAGAGACACTTATTTTGAAGTAGATGTAGTTTTTCCTATTGTTTTCCAGTTGGAAGTGAAAAAAACACAGAAGGCATGTATTTAGTATTGTGTTAAGGTTCTGCAGTTGTCCAGGAACTTAATTCTCTTCTGGTCTCTATGAAATTAAATGAGCCTGAAGGTGGCTGTAACATTCTCAATACAAACATACAGCAATCACAAGGTCTATTCACCCAGTCCCTGGATGTAAGGAGATGAAGAACTGGCATATGTATATATAAGCCTTTACATGGAGATATTTCACAGCAATACTCTCATAAATGTTAAATAACATAGGGGAGTATCAGTAAGGACAGTATGCACTGTTACTGTACCAGGCTCTCTCCTTCAGGTCCTTCCCATAGAGGTTGTATTTCCCTGCTATGTAGCTGAGGATGGCTCTGGTCTGCACCATCTTCATCCCATCAATCTCAACCATGGGAACTTGCTGGAACATCAGAACTCCATCTAGGGAAGAAAACTACTCAGACTGCTGCTGTGCAACACTACATCTGAGAAAGAGATGAGCCGATACATCAGGGAATCTCCAGTTCCAAGGGTTGAAAACAATTGCAAGCAAGCAGACTTCTCAAATCTTCTCTTGACAGGTCACATATTACTGAATCTCTTGTAAAAAAATCTCACCTGATATTTCTTTATTACCTTGGTGTAAATTTATGTTTAGAGTAGTTTGCTGACTCACCATTGCGTAGTTTTTCTAGGTCTTCCTTTGTTTCTATGAATTCTTCCTCAAACTGTAAAGCAAAAAAATTGAAAATACTGTCACTGCAAAAGCAGTGGGGGAAGCAGAAGGGAGTCTGCAAGATAGACTCCACCTCTTCACACTATTCTCCACAGTTCTCATGATTGTGTTGAACTTCCCACTCCTGTGCTTCATCACTGTTAAAGCAGTGTCCCCAATCCCACAGTAATATACGATGCTTTACACTTCAAACCCAGTTTCTTACATTATGAAGAAAACTCTCCTTGCTTGTACAATTACCAGATATCAAATCATTCACTTAAAAGCAGCTGATACCACGTGAAATACTGAGAGATGTTTAATAAGTCATGCCTCTGTTACATGGCATTTATCTCCCTCTTTGCCCCTGCTGGCAGTGTTGGGGTTTTTTATGAGGACATTTGAATCAAGGCAAGATCTTTGTTTCCTCAGCACTCGTACTGTGCAGCTTCACAATCAGCAATATTCAGAAGCGAGTGCTATTCAAATAGCCTTTTCTTTTCAATAGAGCATAAATTATAAAACACTTTCAAAGTACCATATTCAAGCAAAAATTTCATGTGGGAATTAAGATGCCTTAGGAGGGTTTTCACCTTATGTGAATCGAGATAGTTGCTTTGCTGCCTCCAGGGCAGCTTTGCTGATTTACTCTACTCATCTCCTGACCCAAAGAACAAAAAGAACTTTGGAGATAACTTTCTAACATTTTTCATGTGCTACACGCAGTCTTTCACTGGAGAACTATCATGAGACATGGAGAAGTAAGGCCACTCATTAAAAACCAGAGAGACATGGTTTTGATCTGTAGCAACAATTTAAGATCTCGTCAGCTTAAAGCACCTCTCAAAAATGACACCAATTCTTTCTATGTTAAAATGTTTTTACCAGGCAACTGTTGCTCGAGGAATATGTTAAATAAAGACAACTGAATCTTCATATTTTGCATCACAACACATATCTCTGAGCATAGATGGAATTGGGAAACCTTTCCAAGGAATACTTATTTTAATCACAAATTAATCTAATCATGTTAAAATAATAATAATAATAATAAATTAAAAAAAAAAAAAAAAAGACACAGACCTCAACCCCAGCTGCTGCTAACAGCCATCGGATTGACTCCATCTTCCCCCTTCCCTTGGTATAGTGCAGCTTGGGTTTTCCTGACATGATTTCAGAGTTCTTGTTTCCTGATAAAATCAAGATGATTTTTACTGGAAGCATGGTACAAGTTAGCATTTAAAATTTTCCACTCCAAACTACTAAATACAGTTAGATGAACATGAATGCAGAAGGGCAGTGAAGACCTATACTTGGGCTTGATACAACTACTTTTCCTGTGGCTTACTGCAGCAATTCAAATAAGAATGATGACAGAATGTAATAAGCATCTACTAAACCATATACAGATCTTTAAAAACATTAGAGAGCAGGAGATTTACAGTCAAAACAGAACTGTAGGGTATTCCTGAATAAATACATTTTTAACCTAACAGCGATGCGATCCCTTCAGTAATTCCTGGGGTTTGTGACAGCATCCAGATCATCCCAGACTTGAAAATGTGCTATGCCAAATGAGTTGCTTCTCAAGAACTCCAATCCTGAGACACTGGCATTATCTTTGCCTCTCTTATTATGACATTCTAGAGCCCCATGATGCTGTGCCTTTATGAATATGAACTTATAACAGCATTATATATTCCAGCATGTATTTCAACTAGGCCTGTTGACTCTCTATTTAACTAGTTTTATTTTGACCATTAGACAAATCACATTATACCCATTATGAGAATGTGGACCAACTTCAAGAACCATTCCAATTTTAAGAACAACCATTAAACTGTAATGGCAATTTATATCCTATTGTCTCTGAAAACTTTATAATCAAAATCAAACAAGTGAGATCGTGGCCTCTTGGGCGGCGGATAAGGTCTGGTTAATGCAGCAGGAGGATGAAGTCAGCCCACTGGATGATGGCATTGGGATGAAACACTTTGTCCTTTCAAATTTCACGAGCAAGTGCAGTCACATGCCATGATATGAATTCATTAGCTGATGTGAACTTGCCTGGTTAGAAACTTGTCAGTGTTAGAAACAAAGCTAGCACTGTGTTCTATCACTAATCAGTCCTAATGGAAGAAAGAAGCAGGTTTAGTAAGACAAAGTCACAGGCTAACAGAGTGCTTCATCATTAAGCCAAGGTTTTACCTGTTTACAGGCAGGTTTATTTTATTCTTGCATAGACTTCACAGTAAATAACTAAACCACAAAGTGGAAACTGTCCATAATTGCAAAAGCATCAATGAAGAAGCACAGACAAACAGTACAACAGTGAGAGAGGAGAGCACATACTTGGCCTTCTCCACTGAAGTCCTTTGTATGGGTGGTATCTTCAATAGGACCTATAGCAAAGAGCCACTCCTACCAGGGGCTGGACTCACAGGAGAAACCTGGTGCCCCAGTACAAAATATAGGTCTTCATAACCACTGCTCAGCTTGCACCTAACCCTGGAAATGGCTATATCAGTGTCTTGGAACAAAATTCTGATAGATAAATGCATGTTTAATAGAAAAGACTTGATTACATCTTGACAGCTTAGAGCTGGCACCTTGTCTAGAGCTGCTGGATACCTATCTAGATTCCTAATACCTGAACAGCAAGAGAGCATATAAACAAGGCATATAGAGAAGTGCTTTATCACAGCTACCTCACCAGAAGACTATGACCTACACTCCATTTCTAGTTCCTGTGTTTGAGTTACACTATACCAAGTAAAAGAGCTTTCAAGTTTCCGTGCTTCAAATATACTTGATTCCTTGTCACTCGGGAAGTATATGACAGTATCTACTGCCATCAGAGATGAAAACTGCATTTAGGCCCTCATAGACTGGACAAGCACTATAGCCTCAAGCACATGGGATCAAAGATGAGAAACACAAACACAGTTTAGCATAAGCAGAAAAAGCAAACTTCCTGACTTCTCCCTGAAGCAGTAGAGCTCATAATTATCAGCCCAGCCAAGGCCCTTCTTGCCAGTGTCAGCTCAGTACTCCATACATCTGGGAAAGAAGAAAATCAGAGCATGCGGCAGTGGAAAGAAGTCCAGGTATTACAAAATGTATATCTGGTTGGAAGGGACTGCCATGATCATCCAATCCAACCTTCGACCCAGTACTGAAGCGTCAACACTAAACCATGTTCTTAAGATCCAGGTTCACACACCACTTGAACACCTCCATGGATGGTGACTCCACTACTGCCCTGGGTAGACCATTCTAATGGTTGATAACCCTTTCAGTGAAGGAGTATTTCCTCATATCTGCCCTAAACCTCCCTTAGTACAGCTTGAAACCACTTTATCAATATAACCTGTACTTGTTCATCACAGTTCCTCGTGAGGATTGGCCATGGGTTGAGGCTTTTTGTGGGGTAAGAAAGTTTACATGCTCCTGGAACTGCACTGCTGTTGTGGAAGGTCAAAGTAAGCCTAAAAAAAATCCTGGCTTGTCCGGACCTGGTTTTTGCTCTCCCTCCTTCTGCTGTTGGGAGAAGCAACCACTGGAAAGGAAAACAAAGGCCCTGATGCCTTCCAATCTCCTTCTCTCCTTCCAAATTTGTAAACAGGGTACCTGCACATGTTTATATACTTGTTTGTGTTCTACCCTAAAAAGGTAAAAGTAAGCCCTGACTTTACTTAATACTGTCAAGTTTGGCAAACTGCCATTCTGATTGGCTAATCTGTGGCCAAGGAAGCATTCATCTTGGGCTGCATTGATAAAAAGAGATGAGCAGGTAAACACAACCTCCTCTGCCTTAATGTGCTTCTGCCGTTGCTTCTGTCTCATTGTTCTCTGCGATTGCATTCTGCCATGCGCTACCTGCTACATAATAACGGACCCTGATACTTTGGGTTTGTATACCTGGAAACTGCCTTGCCCCAGTTTACCAGGGAATAGGCATGAAGTGCCTCCATGCGACAGGCTCACTTAGCCAGCATGACATTGTGCCTGTCTTTGCATCTTCAAGACATCCTGCCTGCACCTCTGCAAACCTCTGTCCCAAGTCTGGAGTCATCCAAGAGGAACCAGGATCAGGTCAGAGATCATCTGCCTCTCCCAGCGCCCTCTTTGAGCTTGGGAAGAAGCCTCAACAGCTATCAAAACACCTACATAACTTCCTGCAAGTGTTTGGGTACTATCTGGAAACTGTAGTTAGCCCTGGGAATTTGGAGATACAATTTTTGTGAGTAAATACTCAAAAGCCTCTTTCTGATTGAATCAAAGTGCATTCTGCCTTAAGCAGAAAGGAGCCTCTCGAGTTGCTCTAGTGGGCAAGCAATATAATCAGCTTCAAGAACCTCTCTTCCAGTTCTAATAGTTTAATGCTTGTTGTATTGTTGCTCGTTATTTCTTAAGGGTTTTAGATCATGTGTTTTCCTTTGTGTAATGTTTTCATGGTCGTTGCAAAGAACCTATTATTAAAAATACTAGTTAGTGGAACAGTCCTGAATATCAAAATAAATAAATTATATTAATTTTGAAAAATAAATCCCACCCATACTGCCACAGCAGCTTAAGGATTGACTTCGGCGTTTAAGCTGAATGCTTACAGAGTTGCAAAGTAATGATTCTGTTACTGCTCTCCAATGAATATCCCTTTGTAAAGCAGTGAGTCCCGAAAGAGTAGCAAAGTTGGTAAATTATCTTTCTTGAGTTGCACTAATGGATCTGAAAAGAAACAAACTTTCTTCATGTTCCAGCCTTCTTTGGACCTCAGCCAGGCAGTTGTCAGAGTTGCAGTTGCTGTGATCACTGCATTAAGAAATCTCAGTATTTTGCCCTAAACAATTCAGATAAGGGGGCTCCAGCGAGAAGCTCGTAACTGAATTTGACAGCATCATCTGCTACACAATCTTACATTTTCTTCCTAATTGGATGTAGACCCCAAAGTAGTTCTCTGTCACGTTTTGTTCCTAGAACACAGCTTACACAGGGCTCACACAATCAAGCAGGTTGGTCTTACAGCACAGGCCATATACCGCAGTGAGACTGGCTTAGACGCAAAACCATCTTAAGACTGCAATCGCCCCCAGCTCGACAGGCAGGCCGTCACCTTCTCTTCTGCGCAGGTAGTCTGGAAAGGGCAGGCAGACAGCCCCACCACCACCACCACCCCGACCCGACCCTGCACTGCCCTACGCACCTAGCAGCGACGACAGGAAACAAGTTCCTGCCGGTCCGCAAGTGCTCGGCTGCACACGCCGTGCTTCGCTGGCACAGTCACCCCGACCGGCTGGCCGAGACCGGCCCCCTCCCTCAATCCTGAACCCCTGCGGGACCACCCCACCCCACGCCGCAGCGCTCCCCTCCCCACCCCGCCGCCACCATTAACCTGCGTATAGGTCGCGCCGACGACAGATCCCCGACCCGAGCAGCTGCGCCCGTTCCACCCGCACCGTCCGCGCCGACGGCAGATCCCCGACCCGAGCAGCTGCGCCCGTTCCACCCGCACCGTCCGCCCCGCCTCCAAGAACTTCCGCAGCCCCTGCGGCCGCCCTCTTTGCGCATGCCGGGCGGCCCGCCCCGCCCTCCTACAGACAGTAGGGCAGGTCCGCTGGGGCACCGAGGCTTGGGTTTCTGCCGTTATACTGCTTCCCTAACCCCTACAAGCGTAGCTGAGGGAAAAGCCACCTCGGCTTTGTCCCTAAAGTCTTGTGAAGCGACTTTTTCCACTGGGCTTGTTTCGAGCCTGGCAGGGTACCGCGGCTGCACCTCAGAGGGACATGGCGAAGGGAGAAGCAGAAAGGCTTTAAGGTCCCCGGACTGGCAATGGAGTCACAACCATGGAGTGCCTGGGGAAGAGGCCCGGCCACAGCCGCTGAGCATGGGGTGCTGAGCTGGCAGGCTGACAGGCTGGCAGGCGTCCGGGCTCTCGAGGGCTTTGCGCAGTCTGTGAAAGACTGCCGGCTGCGCAGGGGAGTTGGCACTGCCGAGTTAGCAGCTTCGCCAAAGTTCTTGTCTCGAGTTTCTGGCAACTCTCAGCAGTTGCATACTCTGTCTGAATGCTTCCCTAAAGTGGGAGCAAAAGAACTCTTGGAACAACAAGCTCTGCTGCAGAAGAACGTTTGTTTTCTTCCATCCTTGATGCTAAAATCTGTTTCCAGCCACATGGCATTGTTCATAAAATTATCAGTGTTAGCAACTCTTTTAGTGCCCTGAGTTATACAGGCATTAGTTGGGTTCAGGGCACTGGCTGCTGCATTTACATACTTAGTAGATTTGGTGTTTAAATAAAATGTGTTGTTATGTTTAAATGTCTTGGTCACCTCTCAGCTGTAGAGCTTCATTTAAGTGATCAGAATGTACAATTTATATTAACCCGAGTTTATATTAGAAAGTGACATAAGTGAACATGAAGCCTTACATTTCAAGGTCTCACAGGCACTTGACAGCGGTCTGACTCCTTCCTCAAACAATAAGCTTTCAGCTTTACAGTGGGTGACAAGCCTTTGTTTCCTAGTTGAGCCTTTCAAAGTTCTTTTAGCTGCTACAGGACATCCTTTGTTAAAGTAGATATTGGTTATACTACAAGTCTTTAAATGTCTAGTGACAAAACAGAGGCATCGTATGATGGTCCCAGCATACTCCCAAGTTGAGATCAGAAGGAAGCTGAATCCCAAGCCTGTCATCGCCATCAAGCCAGAATCTGCAGGCCTGCCTTGGCTTTTCCTGGAACAGATTCATTGCCTGCTCTTTGGAGTCTGCTCTCCTTGTTCCCTAGCAGCTCTTGGGAGTGCCAGAAACTCAGAACCAGAAAGCCCTTAGCTATATAAATAGCAGCAAGAAGTGATTGAACAAACTGGGTTTGATTGTCAATAGTAAGGCTTTATTTCAGGTATTCTCTTAAGTAATTTAAGATATGCTGTATAGTCTGGTGTACTCCTGCTTCAGTGAACTATGGTTTTTGGTGGTACACTAATGCAGATACACCTTGAAAGTGTTTGCGGTAGGTTAAAACTAGTCCAGATAAGGAAAGAGAGATGAAAACTTTTTTCACTATATTTGTTAATTTCACTTTGCCACTGTCAGTAAACAAAAAGAGAATGAAATAGAGTTTCTGTGGGTTTAGGTTGATGCTTAGTAGAAAATTTTCAGCACTTTTGGTACATCTTTTTCATCTGGTGGTGGTTTTCTCTGGCTGCCAGGCTGCATGAATTTATTAATTGTGGGGACATTGCTTATTCTTGCTTTAAATTTCTGCAAAACAAAACCAAAACAGCACTCTCCTTGAAAACCATGGTATGTGTTAGATGCTTTGATATTATCCATGCTTTAAAAGTTACATTAGGAGTTGATCCTGCAGAAGAATCATACATACTTCATCCTATTATGCTTTTNCCTCCTTATTTCTCAGCCAATTTAAGTCAGTGGACCTGCTTTGATTCATTGTCTGTTAAAGCTATCCATTCTGTTACCTGCAAGAGAGGAAACTTGGCAAGTATATCAGGTTTGCACTCTTCTGCCATTAAAAGGATTTCAAGTAATTGCACATCTGCCCTGCTAAACTGGTTGCCAACAAGAAAATCTTGTCCATGGTCTTTCAAAACCTAAAAAGAGAGAACCAGAAGCAGATGTGACTTTGTTTTTCTCTGTATGACACAATATGGTATCTTCAGAGTAAGTTCATATGCTGCATAGAGTTTTCCTTGAAAAAAGGAAATGTAGTAAGAATATATGTTGTACAAACAAATTGTCTGACCACACTGTCATCCTATGTATAATTTATCCATCCTTTCTCTTCTGCATTTCTTTTTGGCATCTCCGATGTACCCCTCTTGCTCTCACTTCAGCAGCTTGTGTAATCAACACTGCTGTGGTGAAGGCTAAGCTCTATGGGATTCAATCATCACTGCAAATACCTATTAAAAAGTTCTATGAGCAGCTCCCTTACTTCTCACCTCTTTCCTATTCAGTTTTGGGAATGTTGCATTGGGAGCACTCCACATGTAACCTGTGCCTCATGGTCTTGACACTCAGCTAATCCATCCTCCCTTTTGTTACAAAAGGAGCTGCAGTGTTTTTACACAGCATGAACGGTGGAGGGGGTTCTTCACTTCAGGAGGAAACTGTGTAAAAACTAGTGCTCTAGTGTCTTTTATATGAACAGCATACAGCCTGAAACACAGACATTTAGGGAGCTCAGAGTTTTTACAGCTCTGCATCTCCCCCAGATTTTTAGTGCTTTCTGTCCCCTTTTGTAGTGTCCTGTCTCCATCATCATCCCAACTCCACCAAACCTACAGCATTTAAATTTAAGTAGTATTTTTTCTTTGTTTTCCTCAATAAAAATTGCTTGTGTAGATCCAGGATAGAGTTTCAAGAAAATAGCATTAATTAAGCTACTACATCTTTGCCATGTACCTTCTCAAAGACTGGGAAGTATCTGTTTGTGGACTTGTCCACGATATTAGCAAATTGTTGCTCCTTTTTATCCGCTGGTTGGAAAGGGTAAGACATGAGAATCTCGTTCAGATCCATCATTGCTTCCACATACATATCAATTCTGAAAAGAATAGATCCAGCTGGTCAAACACAGTAGGTTTGAATAGCACCATAGCTACTGGCATAATGCCACTGAGATACTGTGAATTCTCTGCCTCTTGGAGCAGTTTCCCGTGGAGCGCAGTAGCTTTGAGGGAGAAAGTGTGAGTGAAAGTGCTAAGTGCCTAACCAAAAGCTAATAACCTGCACCCTGTCCATTTTTCACTAGGGGTGATGCTTGTCTCTGAAGTTTTTTTGAACTTGAGTACAAACTTGGCTTGTGTGTCATCCAAACTTTGGTTAAAAATCCAGTCACCTATGGTGAGTTAAACAGCAGGTCTGTACAATTCCTAACAAATATCTTGAAGTGTTTACCAGTGCTAATTAACCTGAAGTGGTTAAAAATATACCCTAGAAGCCCTATCTTCTATGAACCAGATACTAAGTCCTGCTTATTAGAGGGAGAAGTTTTTTGTTTCCAAAGACATTTCCCTTAATTTGATGTAGTGAAAGTGCTTGGTGCTCACAACTGCAAGCAAGTATGAAAAGCAGTATCAGTGAGAGAGTCTGCCCTCTGCACTCCTGACGCTTTCTTCTGATAACTGTACTGACCTTTGATCTTAATGAACAACCTTGCACTATGCTGCCTATCCAATCTTACTGGTGTAGAGATCTCCTGCAATCACAGTCAGCATATGCTACACGAAAAACTGCTCTTTGATCCTGACTCTAACTGAGAGCTGGGCCATTGTTGCAGAGAGGTAGTATGAACTTTAACAAACAAAGGTGTTAGTGTTACAGTACAGGGCTCTCTCCTTCAGGTCCTTCCCATAGAGATTGTATTTCCCTGCTATGTAGCTGAGGATGGCTCTGGTCTGCACCATCTTCATTCCATCAATCTCTACCATTGGCAGTTGCTGAAATAGCAGGGATCCATCTAGGGAAAAGGGGACAAGACAGAGAATGAGAACCATTAGTAGATGTTTGGTAAAGTAACTATATATATATATGAATTATAGAATCATTAAGAGTCATTAATACCCTTAAGACCTTCAGGTCCAGCCATAAACCTAACACTGCCAAGTCCACCACAAAACCATGTCCCTAAGTGCCATTTTCTGCACATCATTTAAGTACTCACAGGGATGGTGATTCAGCCACTTCCCTGGGCAGCCTGTTCTGGTGCTTGATAACCCTTTCAGTGGCAGTCTTATTCTCACAATGGTGCATGGAAAATGCTTACCAAGAAAACAAGAGCCATAGCTTAGTGACATGTTAATAACTTAGTATTTTAGAAATCATCTTGAAGTTTCTTCAGATCTGAGGAAGCACCCAAATGCAAAACTCTTAGCAGTCATCCACTGAAAAGCCATCCTGTACTGCATGGCCCTGACTCGGACAGTTTTCATGATATTAAAACACATGAGAAGGGCTGAAGGATCTGATCCAGCCAGTTACTGTCATGCTTTGGTAAGTATTATGAAAATAGGGATTATTTAAGGGCTTGGCAATACATAATGTGAATATAAATGCATGTGACTACTGTGAGGCTTCCTACAATGGCATATGTCTGGGTAGGAAATAATGGTGAGTTTCATAACATTTTTGCAAAGATTTTTGGGGTGAAACTGTAACCATGTGAATCTCTTACTAGTCTGCAGAAGCCTTATTCACAGGATCACAGGATGTCAGGGCTTGAAAGGGACTCAAAGAGATCATCGAGTCCAACCCCCCTGCCAGAGCAGGACCGTACAATCTAGCTCAGGTCACAAAAGAATGCATCCTCATGGGCCTTGAAAGTCTCCAGAGAAGGAGACTCCACAGCCTCTCTGGGAAACCTGTTCCAGTGTTCTGTGAGCCTTACAATAAGTTGCCCCTTGTGTTGAGGTGGAACTTCCTGTGCTGCAGCTTACATCCATTGCTCCTTGTCCTATCACGGGGAGCAAGTGATAAGAGCTTGCCTCCCCCACTGCTGACACCCAGCCCTCAGATATTTATAAACATTTATTAAATCCCCTCTGAATCTTTTCTTCTCCAGACTAAAAAGCCCCAGGTCCCTCAGCCTCTCCTCATCAGGCAGTGCTCCAGTCCCCTAATCATCCTCGTAGCTGTCTGCTGGACCCTCTCTAGCATATCCCTGTTCCTCTTAAACTGGGGAACTCAAAACTGAATGCAGTACTCAAGATGAGGTCTCCCCAGGGCGGGGGGGGGACGGGGGACGGGGGACGGGACCCAGCACTGATTCAGGTAAGGAAGAAGTCAAAATAGCACCAGGAACCAATGAGAGAAGCAAATCAGTGCATTTGCTTTATGTAATTACATTTCTTGGCTCAGATAACTGATGTGCTACATCTATCTTTGTATCCACTCTAAGGTAAGTGTCTACTATTAAGGGAAAAATTTCATTTATGCTTGTGTTTCAGAATACCTTTTCAAAGCAAGTAGGTGGCAGGGAAATCAAATAATTGTTCCTAAAGGAGAACAGAACTGCAAATGCCATCCCTAGCTCAGATTTCTTTGAAAAAACAGGTGACCTGGAAGAGCACAGATGTGTAACTTGGAGGAAATGTAAAGATCACATTTACAAAGATGGAAGGTAAAAGACAGCAAAGTAAACAGTTGCCTTGGGAAACAGGAGTGCAACAGAAGTAGACGTTAAGTTCCAAAACCTGGAACTCTGGTTTCATAAGGATTATAAAGCATTAATTTTGTAGGGCAACCTAAAATTATGATGAGAGAAACCTGTGTTGTTGTAGGACAGGAGGCAATGGGTACAAAATGAAACAAAGCAGAGACAATCATCTGAACTTAAGGATAACACTTTTTGCTGTGAGTGTGACTGAACAGTGACATGAGTTGCTCAGAGAGGCTGCGGAGTCTCCATGTTTGGAGATACTCAAAAGCCAACTGTCATTGTCCTGGGCAATTTGCTCTAGGTGGCCCTGCTTGAAGAAGGGGAGGCAGATCAGACAATCTCATGAGGTTCCTTCTGACCTTAGCCCTTCTGTGATTCAGTGAATATTGAAACAACTGAGTGGATTACAGCATCTGACATACTTCAGTGTGCATCTGTGTACTTCATGTACAGTCCAGTCTAGATTTTCTTTTGAGACACAGGCTTCTTAGGTGTTCCATGCTTACTGCAGAGGGGGCTGGACTAGATGACCTTTGGAGGTCATGTCCAACACATGCCATTCTAATATACCATGTGTTCAAAGACAAACAGTCCTAATTATTACTATCTAATTATCAAAAAGTAAAGGAAACTTACTCTTTTGTAACTTTATCAAGTCATCCTTTGTTTCCACAAAGCATTCTTCAAACTGCAGGAAATAAGGAAGAAAAGTTGTGTTGTCACTGTATGTTTTAACTTCTGCTTTCCATGAGACAAGGAGAGCACAAAAAGTTGTGATTTTGGGAATTTGTTTTTTTAAAAAACAAATTAGATTTAAAAGTGGTATCTTAAAATTTTATTTCGTCTGAGTCACATCTCCTCTCCCCTCTCCAATGTGATTCATACTTTTTGCAGTTGAGATTTTGGCTGAAGCTGAGGTGACCAAAAGGCACAAAACCCTAACGGCTGAGCAAACAATCATGCTCCTGTTGTTGGAGCTGGCAGGAGACGGTGCAAGAAGACAGAAGGACAGGTAAATTCACACCGCAGCAGAAGAACTGTTTCATAGCATTTTGCCACAAGCTGGAGGGAGGAAGATATGTGCCCTGTGCAACTGTCAACATTGCCCATCACCATGATGAAAGCTTGGAGCTTCTAAAACATTTAGATCCCCACACTCCTCCAGTTTAGTATCAGAAATTGCCAGAGGTGAAAACAATTGGTCTGTGCTTTATAACAAACAGTATCTCCAGGGGCAAGCTATGTTGTAGTAGGCATAATAATTTCTTGCTATTTTGGACACTGAGATTTAACTGAAGGTCTCCAGAATTGAAAGTGTTTGCTCCTTGTGATCAGAAGGTAAGAAGCCAGATTCTGCAGCTGTGGTTTTAATTTTGTGTTGCATTAGCTACAGCGGGGGAAGCATTTCTGGTGCTACCAGTAGGCTTAGCATATGATGATAGGAAGTGAAACAGGAACTTGCCCTCCTGCATAATGTAAGCCAGTGGTCATTGTTGGCTTGCATTGGAAGCAACGCACTAAATGCAGGGATCAAAACTACTGGTCACATTTTTATAAGGAACAGTAAAGATACATATTTGTCACATGCTCTTAGTATAAAAAACCAGAGACAAACCTCAACCCCGGCCGCTGCTAGTAGCCACCGTATTGGTTCCATTCTGCCTCGTCCATTAAAGTAGTGCAGCTTGGGTTTCCCAGACATGTTTCCACGTGTTTAATTTCCTACTGTCTAGAATAAAAGTAGCAAGTTTTACAAAATAAATATTCGGAATGCTGACTCTGAGTCTCAAATGGGTTCTCGAGCATTATTCAAGGCTGTCTCATTCAGAATCATAGAATGGTAAGGTTGGAAGGGACCTCAAGGATCATCTAGTTCCAACCCCCTGCCATAGGTACAGACACCTCCCACTAGTACAGCTCACTCAAGGCCTCGTCCAACCTGACCTTGAACACCTCCAGGGAGGAAGCAGCCACAACCTCCTTGGGCAACCTGTGCCAGTGCCTCACCACCCTCACTGTAAAGAACTTCCTCCTAACATCCAGTCTAAATCTTCCCTCTGCCAGTTTCAACCCATTGCCCCTTGTCCTGTCATTGCAAGACCTTGTAAATAGAATTTCCAAACTTTGAAACCAATGGCCCAAAGACACTCATCAAATTCATAGAGGAGGTAAAATGATTCAATACAGTCAATATTTTGTCTTAATATGCCTTTTGTAAGTGCAGGTTAGCTAGGCAGAACACTGTTCTGACAGCGATTGTCCCATGTCATGATAGGCCTAAGCAGGCCAAAATAAGCTTACACATGTCCTGGCTCACCCAGACATGTTTTTCTACTCTCCTTCCTCCTGCTATGGGGAGAAGCAACTGCAGGAAAGAGGACAAAGAAAATGAAACCACTGAGTCTGATCCCTCTGGCTTGCCCAGACTTGTTTGCATCCTATGGTAACAAGGCACACATGCTCAGCTTGTGTATGGCTTGTGCAAGGCCTGTGTTCTGCCCTAAAAAGGGTAAAGGAAGCCTATGGCTTCACTTAATATGGTCAAGTTTGGCTAATTGCCATTCTGATTGGCTATTCTATACTCATTAGTCTCAGGCTGTATTGATAAAAGGAGATGAACAGGTGACACAACGTGCTCTGCCCTTGTATCCATGCTTGCTGCTTGTTACTGCCTCATTGTATCTTGAATTGCCTGGGAACTCCATTATCTCGAGTTTACCAGGAACAGACTCTAAATGCCTCCATGCGATCAGCCTGCATAGCCAGTGTGGCATCTGTGCTAAGACTGCACATCACAAGACATCCTACCTACACCTGAAAGCCTCTTGCCAAGACAGGAAGTCCTGGAGATACACAGATCATCTAGAGAGATCAGGACCAGGTCAGAGATAGTCTGCTTCCTTTCCCCAGCAGCCTGGGAAGAATCAGAAGTCTTAGCGGACAAGACAGTAACAGAATTCCGTGAAAGTGTTTGGGTACTGTCAAAAGCTGTAGCTGGCCCCACGAGCCATAAGCAGAAAGGAGCTTCCTGAGTCCATCTAGTGAGCAAGTAGTGTATTGACCGCAGGAACCTTCTCTTCCAGTTCAATTGAGTTCAATTAATGTTATATATTATTACTAGTTATTTCTAGATCCTATGTTATTATCTGTGTAAAGGCTCCATGACTGCGTGAAGAACCGATTATTATTGAAATCAGTGATCGGGGTGGCGAGTTCTGAATATTGAATATTAATAAACGATCTCTGAAAATCGTATCTCGCATCAATTAATTACCCCTCCATAACACCTCATGTCAGAAAACTAATAAATCAAAACCTGTCTGCATCCCAAAGTGTTCTGCTCTGACTGGAAAAGCAGAGTGTGTAAGATTTCTGTTTTCAGTTTATTTTCGCATTATCTCAGGGTACAGTTTACTGTTAGCCAGACGCACAGTATAAACTCAGAAATTGCTGTATTTTCTCCAGCAACCATTATACTCCTTTATAAAGTTGTAAGCTTTCAGTCTCATTTGCAACACTCCCTTCTCCTCTCATTTCTTTAGGCAATACTCAAAGACATGAAATTTTGCCTCTGATAACATTAGATTGCCTAGCTAAACCCAGGACACACAGACAGAGCCCAAGCATAATTATCTGCTTGGCTCAGTTCTAACTCTGCCAGAGTTTAAAGCAAGAAGGGTTTCTAGACAGACTGCCATTCACCCCATTCAGAACCATGTGCATGCAGATAGACAGTACCTGTTCACAGTTATTGCCACTGTGTCAATGACAAAGCTGAAGCATTAACTGCAGCAGAAAGAAAATGGCAAAAAAAGCCGCATATTCCCCTTGTAAATAACATCATCTTCTCTGTAGTAGAAAGAAAAGGGTGAGAGGAAGCCCTCCACAGTTCTGATATCTACCTTCCTGTTTTGTACATCTGTACACCTAGAAAGCAGTTGATTAATAATCACAGTATCACAGTATCACCAGGGTTGGAAGAGACCTCAAAGATCATCAAGTCCAACCCATCACCACAGACCTCAAGACTAGATCACGGCACCAAGTGCCATGTCCAAACACGCCTTAAATTAATTTAACATTTGATGAACATAACCGTGTTAGGAAAGAAAGTACATACAAATACTTAATCCATAAAACCCATTGGCTGACTGACTTTGGAGTATGGTAATTCGTTATGCACGTCTAAAATCCAAAAAGCTTACCTTGTACAAAGGGTACCTCCCTCTAAGCTCTCTGTAGCTTTGCCTTGCAATTATGTAGGTCTGTAACCCCTCCTACAAAGATAATTGCAATCGGTTCTCTGCCAGTGGGAAGTCTTTCTTAAATAACAATTTGGGCTGATGTAGTCACTTTTCACCTGCAGAAAGTAAATCTCTAAATAATTCTATCTATCAATATAAGATTCATGAGAGGTCATCATTGCTGGGAACATTTGTGCCAGCAGAAAATTGCGTGCTTCCTGTTTTCAGTTTTTGGCAACCCACTAGTTAAAAGTATTTAGCGTGGCTGAAAAAGTCTTGCAATGAAGAAACATACCGTGATAAAGTTTTCATCGGTAATCTTTTATGCTAATATTATGCTAATATTTTTTGTTTGGTTTAGCTTCATTTGGGGTTTGGTGTTTTGGTTTTTTGTTTTTTTTTGTTTTTTTTTTTTTCCTGGTTTGTTGTTCTGGTTTGTTTTTTTTTTCCACTTTTAACAGATTGCCTCTTTACATGTGCCACATCAACTAGTTCTGCTTGAATCCTTTATAAACTTTCTTCCCTTCCTTATGCATGGGAGAGAGTTCTTCAGGATGTTTTTTCTGCTGAATTTCATTCCTGGACACAGCAGTGGGGTTTTTTCTGTTTATGTCAAAAATGCTTACCTGAATTTGACCTGGGAAAAATGCACACCAAAGACAACCATAGGAGATACCAAATGAAGACCTGAATCAGAAGACAAAAAGCACCCTTTGTACTCCTGACTGCTTGCTCCTGATAACTTTGTTGACTTCAAGAAAGTCAACACAGCACGAACTCTCAAGCACCATGGTGCCTATCTTATCTACCTGGTTAATATTGTAGAGATCACCTGCAGGCAAGGTCAACAGGCTATATAAAAATCTGCTGAATCACGATGAATGTAACTGTGAGGTGGGGTATGCTTCTTGTATTACACTGGGAGGTTATGTAAGCNTGGCAGAGGGGAGATTTAGACTGGATGTTAGGAGGAAGTTCTTTACAGTGAGGGTGGTGAGGCACTGGAACAGGTTGCCCAAGGAGGTTGTGGCTGCTTCCTCCCTGGAGGTGTTCAAGGTCAGGTTGGATGAGGCCTTGAGTAACCTGTACTAGTGGGGGGTGTCCCTGCCTATGGCAGGGGGTTGGAACTAGATGATCCTTGAGGTCCCTTCCAACCTTACTGTTCTATGATTCTATACTTTGCTGCCATATAGCTGAAAATGATTCTCATCCCATCAGTCTCCACCACTGTTGCCTGTTAGACTAATGTGTCCCATGCTTGACAACCAACCAACCTTATTTACTTAGGGCTAGAAACACAAAAGGGCAAGGCATAAAAACAGTCACCACTGCATATCATGTCTTTTAGGAATTGCCTAGGCCTCAAATGGAGCACTGTACCCTATATAGGATGTGAGAAGACCCAGATTTCACAGGGACTCCTTACTGACATCACATTTTATAGCCTCTGCTTTCTAGCTCAGACTGTTCTTTTTAACTTCCCTCCAGCCCATTCTTGCTTTTTGAAGAACTCCTCTCTCCAGCTTCTGAAATCTTGCAGCAGTGTTCAATCAGCTATGCAGAGCTGTTCATGCTGCTGTACATGTTTCAGGGCATCTGCTGGCCTCTAGCTGGTGCTCCAGAGCATCTTACTCTGCAGCACAAGCCACGGTATGATGACCAGCCCTGTTAGCAGTGTCACAGCCCTATGCTAAGTGTAGCAGAAAGCCATTCTGGGTAATGCTAAAGAAGCACAAGCTACCCACATTAACAAAAACCAATGTGTAACTTGAAATTATTTGCATTTCACAACAAAATGGGAAATGGCACACTCATGTTTTATTTGCTTGAGAAGTGACTACTTTCCCCTCTAGGCTTGTGGGAATGCTGATTTTGTGTAAAAGATCAAAACACACTCCTGGAAATAGTGTTTCTGGGATTCTTGGTCAGACATGACATGCAAACCAGACTCTAGACTAATGTGGAAGACTGAAGCTTTCCCTGAACAGACATGTGCACTGAGGTGTGCCTAGTAGCATTTCACAAATCCAAACTCACTCTTGATTAGCTTGGCTGGGTTAATCATTTGTAGGCCTGGCCATGATAAACTATGTGAGATATCCCAGGTCTGCTGACTACTTATTCCAGGACTTGACCTCTGCTGCATCAGAGGCCTACAAGGTAAGAAAACATGAGTTCAAGTATTAAAGTTAAATATGGTGTAGACAGCTTTGTAGATGCCTACATCTAGTCCAGCTATCTAGTCTCCTTTAAGTAAATATGAAATAAATTCAAGCCTAAGTTCTTGAGGAATACCCCACCATACACTTGAGCTACAACCGATATTCAAACAGATGCTGTCTTCAAACAAGGCAGTTAAAAGCTTAGATGAAGTTAGTACCTTCAACCTTCTGCTAAGGGCGAGAAGAACAAGCAAGTCTTCAGAGTGTGATTTATCCCAACACTGACAATTCTTACCCTGTCAGAGTTATCTGTCAAGATTACAGACAAGTTGTCTTCAAGTTATTAGCAATTACTAGCCTGGATAAAAGTAAAAACATGTTTGTCTCCTGTCTTCATAGGATTTTTGGAAGTGTGACTTCACTGAGCTGATAAAGGATTTTGGAAAGTATTCTGGAACTGTTATTTGTATTTTCTGAAGGCATCTGATCTCTGAAGAAGCTTTAGGTTCAGATCAATCATCCAGGAGTTAAAACTAGGGTAAAAGTCAAAGATATGCCTAAAAACAAAGGAGTGAATATTCACCCCCGGTGCTGTGTTGCTTACCAGCTTCTTTCCCTTTAGCCTCTTCCTTCAAAACAATAAGGTATAAATAATTATTTTTTTATTTGGGTCCACATCTTTTGTGAACTCTTTGTAAAACACACCAGAATTAGGTTCATTTGGGTTGGAGCTGTGTACAAAATTACGTACCTATAATATCAAAAATATGCAAGGGAAGTAGGGGCACATGCAAATTGTTATACCTTAATTGTTTTAACAGCAAGGATAGGGACTGTAAAGAAGGGAGCTTCATCTATGGCTAATGAGACCTGTCAGGCTCAGCCTGGACCTTTCTTCTTTCTGGATGCAGCTCTCCCCATGGAGGTAATCAGTATGTAAGAACAGAAAGGGGAATGCTATTCACAGGCAAGCAATCCCAGGGCTTGTAGAGCATTTGACACCTGAAACCTACCTTGTTATCATCTTACCTCTTCTTTTCTCAGCTCTATCAGCACAGAAAAGGCTCTAATGTTTACAGAAATTCAAGAGCCTCTTAGATCACTAACAATTATTTCCTCCTCTCTGAACCCAGTGTTAAGGAAATAATTTCCTCTGAAAGTATTCCCCTAAGCTGCCCACATTTCATTCTGTGCAGAGTGGCAGCTAAGACTCATGTTTTACCCTTTGAAGTTCTACAAAGACAACAAAAAACAAGGCAGTGCCATGGCACAGACACCGGAAGATACCCTCTACATTACCAAATTGATAGCAGCTTGCTCAGGGCTATTGGTCTGTGCCCACTGTCCTTGCTCAGATGGCTCCTAGCCATGCTAGGGTCAGTCAATGCTAGGGTCCATCTGAAACAGACTATTGACATGTGGTTACACAGCTTCAGATAGTAAGAGGATTGATTAGTACATATATGGCCTCTAAGCAAGGGAATGGAGTCTATTCCTTCTTGTTTCACTAGGACAAAAATGTAGCTGGCTATTGGTGTCCAGAACTGGGGCAAGGAAGCAGCAGAGTCCCCCAAAATGGCAGATTAATTCACAGAAAGAAGCATGAATACTCAATCTGAGTGATATGGCCCTGCCCTCCCCCATCCTTTGAAGAGGTTCAGCACATGAAGTGATACATAGACTCCAGTGCGCTAGGAACAATAATCTAACACTCACATTTAAAAAAGTAAAGGAAGAAAGTAGTGAAGTGATGCAAGAGATGGTTCTTAGACAAGGTCTGGGAAGGTTGAGACATCAAAGAGTTTTGGCAGCAACAGATGAAACTAATACTAAATTAGGAGTTTCACTCAATACTGTACAAATAAGGTGATACAAGTGCTTAGAGACCAAATTTGCTCACAAGTCTTTCTTTTTTTTTTTTAAGAAAAAAAAAAAAAAAAAAAAAAAAAAAAAAGAATAAATGATTGAGTGAGTCTTCTTCTCTGTTTCCAGAACTCTTATTCTGAAGCCTAAAAATCTTCTCCAAGATACATTGACAACTGCACTGGTCTTTCCAAGGGAATGTATTCCTTACTCTGCAACTTTGCTTCCACACTCCTTTGTTACCTTGTTTTACAAAGCACTTGATAGCAATAAAGACAAATCTGCTGTCACATTGTCAGAGTGATCACAATGCTTTATTTTGGTTTTAGGCAGGGGTTTTTGGTTTGTTTTTTACCATTGGTTTTAACTACAATTGTACTGATTTACTCCTAAACTGATTCCTACTTCCTTTGGAGTTTGGATGGAGTTGGTTTCTGTTTGTTGATGGTTGTTGGTTTGGGTTGTTTTTTTTTCTTACTATTTTGGGTCTCGCTGAAGGTAGTGAGGCATTCACTTCTTAAAAATCTTCAGCACTTTTTCTACGTAACGGTCATCTGGTGGAGGTTTCCTTGGGCTGCCAGGCTGCAGGAACTTCTTAATCGTAGGCATATTGCTCATTTTTGTTTTAAAAGCCTGAAAAATACAAACACAGCAAAAGAGAAATTCCAGCTCCCTCAATAGCAAACAGTGCTCCTCACACAAAACAACTACTTCCCCTTGCTGCTAGAAGAGATCTTTGTATTCATTCCGATCTTGTGACATCTACACAGTAGTCTTCTGTTCAAGATAAGGACTCAGCTGCTGAAAAAACTTCTAATCTTATTAGGGAAAACAGTAGTTGGAACAGACAATATCTAAATCATTGCTGCCTGAAAGAAACTGAAGGCAAAGATTCTATTTCCAAGAGCACTAAGGGATGGTTTTGAAGGTATAAACACACTAATGCAGTTCATTACCTTTTTCCTTGCTGGTTCTAATGATGCAAGCCATGATTTATATATTAAAAGCACTTTAGTTACATTATGTAAGTATCTAGATGCAAGTAGAGATCAGCATGGCCACTGTTGTCCCACTGCCCCAGCATTTCTAGGATTGTGTGGGTGAAGGTGAAACAGCTTGATGCATCCTCAGTTCAACTTGCTTGTCCACTGTAAGGCTCTCATGCTGTATTGTAGCCCAGAGTTGGCAGATGACACAGTCCCTCAGGGAGACCTGTCCCCTTCTAGCCCCTGGCCTCCAGGTAATGTTCCAGGATTAGGGAATAGTTGGCACCTCATATGGCAAGAGATGCCTCTGTTAAGGCAACTGAGTCAAGGATCCTGAGACATATCTGTACAAACAGCCAGATCAGACTCACTGATACAGATTGCAAGCAGAGGGAAGCCTGATGGGCAACCTTAGATATACAAAAACCCCTTTTCTAACAACAAGGCTAAGGGAGGGGAGCTTTACAAAGCAATGGATAGCACCTGCTGGCAGATACATGAACATAATTTCCTCTTTCTTACAGCCACCCAAAACTTCATTTCTTCATCAGTTCCAAACAGAAAACGTATTTGTGACAGTGTGCTGTTTAACTGCTTCTTTTGCTAGAAGGAATAAAGCTGAAGTCTTTGAGAACATCCTTTAAAGAGTTTGCAAGCTCTAAGAAGCATGACCTGATGCCTTGGACACTCAGCCCAAGTGCCCATTACCAACACTGCTTTATGACTGTGATTACAGGCACATGAGAGGGACAATCAACACTAACTGCATTTTCCCCAGTTACAGACTACTTGGGTCCACTGCATGTTAACGCTTAATGACTCCTGCAGGCCATGCCCCAGGCTTATTATTTCTCATCAAGTCTCACAGTAGAAGTGCCTAATTTCTGTTTGGTTTCAGACTTTGTACATGCTACACTGGCAGAGAATGTATCCTTGACTATTAAGTTTTCAATCATCAACTTTGGTAGAAGGCAGGAGTGAAGTTTTTAGGATCCCAAGAGTGAAATAGCAGCCCATACAGAAAATGGCACACTGTATCTTATTCTATCACAGACTTAAATTTTTATTTGGTATAAGATAGCACCTACTGGCAGGAAGCAGGAAAATTAAAACAGGGCATCTTAGATCAGACACTCCCTTGGGATGACATTCATTTCTTTCCAAAGAGACATATGCCACTCAAAGAGGGATAGGTCTATCTGAATGGGGTTTATCAGGAGCAGCATCTTACAATAAACTGGCTAAACCAATTCACTCATGCTTGATGTCAAGCAAATGCATGACAGTGATAGTTCCTTGAAGAGCCCATGCTCCTGATTCAGATAGAATGGAGACCTGATCACTTCAAGATTGCCCATAGCTTCTGAATACAGGCACACTCAAGTACAAAATTACCTGCAACTGAGGAAACCCAGACAGCACAGCAGGTACTTTCTCCTCCACGTCTAAAATGACTTCAATTAGCTGAACATCTGCCCAGCTGAATTTGTTGCCCACGAGAAAGTCTTGGCCATGTTGTTTCAGGATCTGCAGAATACAAGTGAATGTGGGCTGCAGATGAGAGTAGGACACACAATGCCTGGCAGCTAAGCCTCACAGCACAGCCATAACATGTGAAATTTCAGGGTGGAGTTTCCAAATGGAAGCTTTAAGCCAAAAATCACTTCATTATGGTAGGGAAAATAATTTTCTTTTTTTAATTAAAAAAATCTGAAGTCCTGTAGTACACAGACCACAAACTTTGGCCACCCAGTAATGATGAATGAGGATAGGCACTGAAAACAGGGACAAAGCCACACACTTAAGTAGACTGGAAACAGTTATAGAATTGAGAGAGATTGAAGGAACTAAAAAGAGTAACTTGGAGTATTTACAAAGCTGACATTTAGATTTTTCATTTAATGTTACATCCAGTGTTGATACCAGAATGCAGACTTAGAAATGCAAAGTTACAATTGCTAACCAAAGAAAAGGCCTGTCTTTGGGAATAAACTATTACAGTCTTAAGAACTTTCAGTATCTTCAGCCCTTATTGTTATCTATCGAAACTAGATTAATATTACAAAAATGAGAGATGTTGCCTGCCAGATGTCTGAGTCATATGGGTTTGGTTTGTTATTTTTGAACTCTAAGTGTGCAGAAATCTGACTGTTGTTTTCCTAAAGTACTCCTAATCTCTCTACCTGATCTATTTGCAAGGATTTGTTGTTGTTGTTATTGTATTCTTCTAATAAAAAAGTTAGAACCAAAATTAAGTACAGCAGAGTGATATGCTCTAAACAAATAGAATGTGGAACTATCGTCAAGGGGGAAAAAAGAAAGACAACAGAAATCAGACATGCTTAGTGAAAAGTTTTGCTGCATAGCTGAGAACGTATTGCTTTGTTTGCTTTAGAAAGGTTCAAATACCACAGCCCTGACAACACAAACCAACAGAGAAAACATGCTGTAGTGTTTCCAATTCTTTGGGAGAACCAAGAAAACTGAGCATTTGGAACCACTACAATGATTCTCATCTTGGGGGAAACTTTGGATAATTCTAAATAAAAGTTTCATAGACAATCTCACTGTCGCTTACCTTTTCAAAGACTGGGAAGTACCTGTTAGTTGCCCTCTCCTTAATTGACTCAAGATTTTTCTCCTTTGCCTCAGGTGGTGAGAAAGGAAACATCAAAATCATTTGCATCAGATCTGCTATTCCTTCCACATACATGTCAATCCTATGTGGGGGGGAGACAGAAAAGTTATTTCATCTCTTTTCCAAGTGACTAAGACAACTTTTAGAAATATTACATCACTATCATTGTGCCAATTTTCACAGCCAAAACTAAACATAAATTAGAGCTACAGAGTTTTTAAAAGGCCTAGAAGTCTGTTTCTGTTCATCAACACTTCAGCAGCAGTGGTTAAAACCTAAGCAAAGTACATGGTGGTTGTTTTTTACTGTGTTAGTCTTTCTCACGCCTTGGTACTGGATGTGCAGGATTGAATGTTGTTTAGAATGCAGCTATCAAATAACAGATTGCTCATTAAGTGAAAAGACATGTTACAGTACAGGGCTCTCTCCTTCAGGTCTTTCCCATAGAGGTTGTATTTCCCTGCTATGTAGCTGAGGATGGCTCTGGTCTGCACCATTTTCATCCCATCGATCTCAACCAGGGGCACTTGCTCAAACATCAGAACTCCATCTAGGGTAAAAAGTTGAGAGAAAGCTTGTCAGTTCCTTCTAGACCACTAGTTTTACAGGAAAGCAAGAGACTGAGCACATTTTCTTTTTTTTTTTTTTTTTTTTTTTTTTTTTGCAGTGTAGGAGATCATAGGTGTCTTAACTGTAAAATTCCATGCAGTAAACTGACATTGTAGGAAAGACCAAATATTGACTAGGCTGTATTACAGTTTTGTAGCTAGGTCATTGCACTGCAGGTGAGCCCCTGGCTTTACAGCATTACTAGAGATTCACTTAGCTGATGAGAGCAGGCATGACCTGGTCTTTTGCACTTCTGGACCCCACCTCATGCTGTCAGAAAAAACCTGAACCAGTACTTTTAACTCATGGGATCAGAAGAGAATAAAGATCTGTTTTCAATGCGAAATTTTAAAAAAAAAAAAAAATCCAATTATTTTGAATGCAGTTCCCTGTCAGGGACATATACACAGGTAGAGAGAATGAAAGGGTTAGCATTACAGCAAGACTGAGCGACCGGCATAAAGCAAGAGGTCAGACCATTTTAAATATCCTGAAGCTACAGACTTAAGAGGCAGGTTCTGTAATGGTAGCTGTTACTCTGCCAAGAACAGGAGTTTGAATGTCTCCATAGATTTTCATTAGGGGCCTATATTCAGTGTCATTCCACATTTTAAGCCTCTTTAGATACATCTTTGTAGTCCTATTTTCTTCTGGAGCTGATGCCTGAGCTTTCAGTGAGGCACCTCTAAGAGCTAAGCTTGCAGAGAGTTGGTGTAGCAGAGTCAGTCTTTCCCGAACCAGTTTTCTGCTGGACTAATTCACTGTCTTTGGAGATACTCCCCCATTTTACATATTAAGGGCAGCTAGAGAAGAATCCTGCCCTGATAAAAATCACAGCGAAACTCTAAATCCATCTAGGCAGCTGCCACTTTGCACTGTTTAAAGTTAATTTATTTTAATTGATCAGTTTTAACGTTCAGTGTATCCTTCTGCCAGGTATAAGGATTTGATAACAGGCATGTCTGGGTTTTTCTCCACAGAGCTATTAAAATACTTGGTTAGGCTAGAATTTTTCTCTCCTTCTATATTATTAATTTACAGTTTAAAGTCAAAGAGCAATTCTCTCAGCAGCAATGAATACATCGCACTTGTCTTTGCAAACATTCACAGATTTATCCTTTGTCTTTCCGGAACACATCTCTGCAGCTTAAGGAAGAAATATTATTTGGTATCTAGAAACACAGCAGAAAGGGAAATCTAGCAAGTCTTCAAAGCTATTTTTCAGCAAATAATGGAACTGAAAAATAAAATCTGACTTTGTGGCCTTTGCTGAGAAGCAATGCAGCAAACATGGGTGAACAGAATGCATGGTTTGTTTCTTATCCACAGAGAAGAGGGATTTCTCTCTCATGGCCAGTAGCAGACTGCATCTCCTTGTTTCACAGGGGGAATCACCTCACATGAGCACTGCAGAGAACATTTGGCAGGATTAAAAGCAGTTTGTCAGTCCTTTTGTGGATTGCTTTGTGGTGTTGGAAGGTGGTCTGTGGAACACGCATCAAAAACTATTCATCTATACCTACTATTTGTCACCGACCAGCAGAGCTTGTTGATATCCAAGCAGTGACCTGGACAACCTGTGGCTGCACAGCCTGAGCCAGGCTAGTCATCTCTCCAGCCAACAGGTACAGGCCTGGACAGGTCAATGCTACATAACCCTCTTTTCCTCCAGAACAGCTGTCTGCAAGAGGCCTGTTGGGAACATGCCCTGACCCAGCCTTCATCTTGGACTCTGTTGGGGCATTGCTTAGAAGATTATCACCTGGTATGGGCCAAAGTCACACCTGGACCATTCAAACAACATGGTGTCTAACCCAGGGCAAACAGTTGGTAGGGAAAGAGGGAGAGGTAACATGGAGATATTCATGTTCAGTCCTGCCCTGCATGACCAGCAGAATTCCAGAAGTCCTCTTGTCTGGATGACTAACTTTTCTTCAACCCATCACATTAAACTCTACCTTTCTCTTTGTGTTCTCCTCCTCTCAAGCTCAATATGCATACATAAGAGCCTTTGATCTTCTTTACAGAACTTTCCTGTCCTTTGCATCGCCATTGAATTCTTCTCCCTGAATATTGATAAGCTTGGACACTTTATAGAGGATTGCACCACTCTGTCTGGACTAATTAGCCTTGTGAAGCAAATTCAGATTTGGGCTTTCAGTACCTAAGCTATCGTATTTAGAGCTATAATTATCATCTTTACACTCCACCATCCTCCTGCATTCTCAGATTCCCAGTCACCTGGACATGCAAATTTATTTCTGATCTTCTTAATAGCACTGGTCCCACTCCCACAGTTGACATGAAGCCTTTGTGGTTTGCTGCTGGGACCATGCCAGACTTTCTGCAGTGGTCCCCATTGGCTCCTTTGTGTTTTTCAAACTGGAGAAATCTTTGTGGCTCAGACTTCTCCTGCTTAGGACTGTGTTGTATTTGCATAGAGCCTAGCACTAACAACTTGCTTTCCTGAGAATTTTGTTGCCATGCAAGCCTTTGTTTTAGAGAGTTATTGTGCTGATGTTCAGAGCAAACATGCATTTATGTATGTTTGTACATGTGTACACAGGTACATCTATGATAGGCAGCTCAACAGCTCATGCTGGCTAGCACAGCCTGGCCACATCACTCCATTTAGCTCTTTCTGCCTATAGAGCATGATGGCCACACCTAAATGACATTTTTTGGCCTGGGACAACTCCCAGATGATGGTTGGCAATTTCTTTGGGAAATGATATTTGCCCTAGGCCAAAAGTGCGACAGGAACCATGCTAACAATTCAACAGCATATATAATTAAGTCCCCTTAAATAAGAATGTTTGCTACCACTGTTTGATGTACTACGATAAAGACAATCACAGCAACTATGGACTTTAGCTTATAAGAGTTATTTGGCACTGGGAAGAACAGGTTACTCAAAACTAGTATTGCAGTTTTCTAGGTGTGCACCTAGAAGTTTGCACTGGTTTAATTTGAACTAAAAAATTTAGCTAAATCAAAGTAATTTTTTTAAGGACTAATCCTCAGGTGTTAGGATTCTTACCTTTGATTAACTTTTCGTACTGCTCTCTTGTTTCCAAAAAATTTTCTTCAAACTGGATAAGGAGAGAGGATAATGTTGTGTGGCTGCATTTGACCAATTTCCTTCTTTAAGTGACTGTACATAACCATACACAGAACAACCCAACCAAGCAAGAGATAATAGACTAGATCTTCAGCTGCCTTATTGCATGTGTATCTTCACAGTTGGGGAGGGGGAGAAGCAGAAGCACCTCACTCAGGGCACTGATTCAGGAATAACCCAAATACTGGTAGAAAGGCAAGCACAGGCATTTACAGGAGGAAGAGATGTTGCAGCCAGCATCAAGAGAAGCACAAGGTAGATCAACTATTCCTAACCCCAACCCAGGGCACATAACTCAACACCACTCTTATTTATACCTATCATAAAAACAAATGAAATAAGATGGGGTTAAGGTAACTTTGTACAGCTGGAAAACTCAATTAAATCTACATTTTGATGCATTATGATTGCTTGCCTCAGAGGACTGATATTAGCTCTAATAATCTACAAGTTCCACTGAATTTGCATCCCAGATATTAACCACCAAACAAGGTAGTTACAAATGTATAGAATCATAGAATGGTAAGGTTGGAAGGGACCTCAAGGATCATCTAGTTCCACCCCCCTGCCATAGACAGGGACACCTCCCACTAGTACAGGTTACTCAAGGCCTCATCCAGTCTGGCCTTGAACACCTCCAGGGAGGGAGCATCCACGACCTCCCTGGGCAACCTGTTCCAGTGCCTCACCACCCTCACTGTAAAGAGCTTCCTCCTAACATCCAGTCTAAATCTCCCCTCTGCCAGTTTAAGCCCATTGCCCCTTGTCCTGTCATTGCAGGACCTTGTAAATAATCCTTCCCCAGCCTTCCTGTAGGCCCCCTTCAGATACTGGAAGGCTACTATCAGGTCCCCTCGAAGCCTTCTCTTCTCCAGGCTGAAGAACCCCAACTCTCTCAGCCTGTCCTCATAGGGGAGCTGCTCCAGCCCTCTGATCATCCTTGTGGCCCTCCTCTGGACCCACTCCAACACTTATAGCCCCACTGGCCAAATTTAGCCACCCTCTTACACTTGGAGACTCAACAGCTACAAGTTAAATTGCTCCTTACTGAAGACCAGTGGAAGCCAGTATCAGTTTGAAACATTGTACCAAGCATCAACTAACCTCCACACCAGCTGCTGCCAACAGCCATCGTACGGGTTCCATTCGTCCTCTCCCATTCAAGTAGGTAAGTCTGGGCTTCCCCGACATGCTTCTGAGCTCCTGGTTCTCTGAAAAATACTGAGCTGAAAACGACATTTCATAAAACTGGCACAAGTGCCATTAATTTGAGAGGAAATGGAGCCTTTTATCCTTACTATACCTGCTGAAGTTTAAACAACTTCTGGTTTAAAATACAAAATGAGAGATTAACCAGCAACAACCACTCAGCCTGTGATAGGAAGAGGAGAGGCATAGAGATTTCTAAAGCCTTACCCTCGTGCTGCTAGGGAGGTTTGTTGTAATCAAACAGATGTGTTTAAACAAATGGTCTAAGTCTCGGCCTACAGAGAGACCTTGCTGCATTGAGACAATTGAAAAAAAACACAACACATCCTCAGGGAAGTTATTCACCCTTACTGTCATCGTCCTCACTGTAAAGATGAAAAGGAAAATGTTTTATTGGTACACTGAGCTTTGCCTTTGTTTGCCATCTGTCCAGTTTCAACTGTCATCCACTTTGTTCCTCACGCAGAGGCAAATTATTTGTTGATCGTCCCTTTATGCCATGAAGCAGGTTGAACTTGCTTGCTGATCACATTGAACAGCTACAGCCCACTTCAGTGCTACTTATGGAGGCCTTGACATGTCCCTCAAAGCCAGATCTGGAATTTAGCTGAAATGGCTTCAAGTGCCCCCAGAAACATTCCCCAGAACTCCAGGGACCTGCTTGCTTAGGAAACTGGCACATCAAATGCTGCCTGTAGTTTGCTGTAGCATCACCAATCTCTGCACCATGAGCAAATGTGTGTGTGGCAGAAACTGGACATCTATGTTGAGCTATTTTTTACATAGAGAAAACAAGCTGGACTATTTGTGCTAGCATTTGAGTACAAATATTTGCAAATCCAGAAATTAATTTCCCTGTGATTTGTTAACTTAATTAAAAACCAAAACCCAAAAAACCCCAAACCAACCAACCCACCCACCCCAAAACACACAAAAAAAAAACCCCCAAACCTAAAAATAATGGGACTAGCATCCACCTTCACAAAGATGTTAGTATCATACATTACCAACTGGGAGGAAAACCAGTTTAAAAATTAGTATCCTCCACATATTCAAATGATTGAGAAACAAGAGTAAACTACCTCATTAAAAACAAAACCAAATCACATTAAATCCTACAGAGAGCTCCAGTCTTCTCAGTGCTAAATGCCAAAGCTAACATTACACTTGTCACATCTTGCAGCCACATGACATTTCCCACTCAAATCAGGTTCAGAGCACTCTAGTGGTGTGTTTTCCTTCCAGTCACACTGCTTTGTAAGTGTACTTACAATGTATTTGGAACAATTTACCAAACTTGGCTTTAAGGAACAATCCCATTGAGAGTTCTCCCTCAATCAGTTCCAGTAAGAACCAATTCACATTACTACAATAACAGGTGATATTTTGGTAATTTGGACAGTATACACCAAATACACAAAGGAAAAAAATGGTCACCTCCAGTTCTGAAGTGTGAATAGTTGTTGCCAATTACAATGTTTTGCCTCCAAAATAGTGGTGTTTCTGCATGTTGTGTGAGTAGCTTTCACTACATGGCAGTGCAGCTTATCTATGTGGTTCACAACAGCTTACAAGTGCCTCTCATTATCATGCTTCTCAGATACGATGCACCCGTATCATTTCAACACACATTCATCCAAGTTGCTATGTACAGAAACTTACAGTAAATAAGACTTTTTCTGTACCTGAGTACACAAGCAGCCAAATTAGTTGTATTAACAAAAGTTTGTCAGCTAGCCAAAGGAAAAAAAAAAAAACCAAACTGTAAATACATATTCTGATTCTTAATACATATTCAGAGTGTGCCATGCTACTGAGCAGTTATGGAAGCTCTGTGGGTTTGTCACTTCTAGGAAAAAGTATCAAATGCTCTACAATTCCTGAACTGTTAAAAGTTACACAATTGCCAGAGAAAGTTCTAGCATTTAACAACCAGCCCATATCAGCAGAAGGCCAAAAGAAGAGTCAAGAACTTGCCTTACAGATATTGCCACTAAAGCCACAGCACAGCAGTTTTATGAATTACCAGGCTCATGAATAGTTCAATGATCTGACCCAGTGTTGCTCACCCATGGAAAGATATTTGACTGCTCCTGCTGAAGAAATTGATTCTTGTATAAAGGTATGAGTGCCCAAAGTCCCACAGAGAATTTGGAGAGCAGACGTGATTATAGAAGTAATACCTGATTCCTACAGCAAAAACGCATCATCAATCAAGGCAACCAAGGGACACTGCTGAAGAATTGATTCACTCAGGGAACTTATACAACAACCAAATAAGCAACTGCATATTGCATGCACTACCTTTAGTCTTAACTAACATTTAGCAAACACTTCAACACAAAATTTGCCTGTATACAAGTGGTTTTACTATTTTTGTCTAAACTCTTTATTTCTATCCTGTTTCCTAGCAAGCCTTGAGCATGCTTCTCAGTAGCGTAAGAATCATGCAAGAAAGGATGGTCTTTCAGAAACAGCATTATCTGCATCCAGTGTGAAGTGCCCTTTAGCCCTGCAACAAAGCCCAGCAACTGGCAGCATTTCTGCTCAAACAAAGGGGAAACCACCACAGTGTTCGAGGTTTCTATTGGGGTCTCTCACACACCTCTGATTTTACAGCTCTTTAGTCCCCTCTGATTTTACAACTGCCTTGCTCAACTCTGAACTATACCACAGGATTCATCTCCTGGTTTGAACAAAACCCCACCTTTCTCTTCCCTTTGCTGCCTGCAGCCTTCAGCTGGTGGGTAACTACTGAGCCCTGCTCAACCGAGCTGGCACATGAATTGAAGAGAGCAGAGAACACTACCCCAGGACATGGCCCAATGAACTTGGAAGCAGCTTCTTTATAAACAGGCACTCAAAAACACTTCAAAGCAAAGGAATTTCAAAGCTACTACTTACCTTCCAACCTTAAATCAAGTTCCACCCAGCACAGACAGGTTCCTCGAGAGTGTTTAAACTTTGGAGCTGTGGGGGGGAGTTTCCAGCCTTAGCCAATTAGAGAGAAAATCTCCCACTGCTCCTAAGCTGGCACCACCCAGCTTAAAGACATATGCCTCTGAAAAGCTGCTATCCAAAGCAGAAACTGTCTTTCTTCCACAGCTTGTGGATTCGACTATAGCATGTGGGTAGCCTCATCGTTTATTATCTATTCATACTGCTCTCTTGAAATTATTGAGATGTTTTACCCAAATTGTGATAGTTTGGGAGTTACCTGACCCACACACTATGAAAATCACCCAGACTAGACTCAGCTGGCTGGAAGTTAAGAAATGAAGCTATATTTACAGCTTAGCACAATGTACCAGCATATATATACACATAATACACAGTTATATACAGATATATGCAAGTTAAAGGTAATACAGAAACACAGTACCCCTCCCAGAAATCAGAGTCCCCAGGAGGAGCTTCCAACCACCCTTCCACCTTTTTTCCACCCCTCTACCTTATCCCAGTGTCTGCCTTACATGCAAGGTGAGTTTGGAGGATCAGCCAGGGGGTTTAGAAGTAGAGTGGTTAGTTGGGTTACACAGCAAAAAACAGAAGACACATCAGCTCCTAGGGAGAGAGACTCTCTATCTTATCTCCATTTGTGTCCTTGTTTTTATACATCTCAGCAAGCCTATGAGTGAAGTAGACATCACCATTGTTTTCTTTTCACAACCTATCATCTTTTTTTTTTTTTTTTCTTTAAAATTTTCAAATTACCT
>VWZE01001777.1:125151-203701 GCA_013396675.1 Eubucco bourcierii | reverse complement strand
CAACCTATCATCTTTTTTTTTTTTTTTTTCATTAAAATATTCCAATTAGCCTCAAACCAGCACCCAAATACAAGGGTGAGACACTTCAAAACACTGAGAGAGTTTAGTTTTTTCTGGGTCATATTTAGGATATCAGTAACCATTTAAAGACTAACCACTGAAGTTTCTAGGCTTATTTCTCTGTTTATCAGCAACCCATTTTCAGTGTTGTACAACACAGAAAAGATACCTAAAGTCTGGGATAACAATGTTCCGTTACTTTGAAAAACAATTTGCCAGTATCAAAATTACTTATATATATATATATTTAAAAAAAAATAAAAAATCTGAACAGTTGATGTCACAACTCACCTCATGCCTTATGGCAACAGCATTAATTTGCTGAACTGAGTGTTTGTGGCTTATATTCAGTCAGAGACAAAATATACTGTGGTTTTCCTACTCTGTTTCCTTGAAAAGCAACTGCTTCAGGTCTGCTATCTATGTTTCAGGTAAAAATACCAAAGCTAGAAGTGGATATGAATAGACATAAGGATGGCATAGCATACAGGAAGTGGGATTTGCATGCCAGAGATTGGATTTTCGTCTCTAGCCCTGACTCACCCCAAGGTAGGGAATACCAGGAAAAGATTCTGTAGATAACTATCTTGAGGAAATTCTCCCAAGCTGCTGTTTTGCTTTTTTCCTTAGGGGAAAAAAAGACCTCCAGGTCCTCCTGGAGTTTTGTTACACTTTCTTTGCCTGACAATTGCTAGCAGCCTTTTCTAGAGGATGCACTTCCACTAGAGGCTTCCTGCAAATTTGAAATGTATGTGCTGCAGAGGTTGATGGTGTCAGCAAAAACAAGATATATGGTGCTACTTTACACTTTGCCTAATTCTAACCTGTTCTCTCAGATTCATCATTTAATGAGTAAATGTCAGAGCCATTTCCAATGTCAGAGCCAGTTATCACCTCTCAGAAAATTCCCAAGTATGGGTTGGAGGTTAGCATAGGCCCAGAACTGTTCCCAGCAGCAGCATGGGCACAGCACCCCATTCTGGTGTAAATAAATTCTGTATCGTGCTAGCTGGCAACAGTGCCAGCCAGTGGTCCCAGATGCCTAAACCACTAATGCAGATGTGACTACAGCAGGAGTGTGGCACATGCAGGAAAGGATAGCTAAGAGAGGAACATTTGTTCATCCCTGCCTATGATGACAGAATTGAATCAAGATTAATTTGTTCCTGGCTTTCGAGTCTTTGATATCCGCAAGTACCTGAGCGCAAGAGTTGGCTCAGAAATAGTGACCACAGAAGAACATGCAAGTAGCTATTGTGTCCTTGTCCTCTCTGATGCCTTGAACATTACTTGATGGTAAAGAAGGGGAGGAAGAGGTCTCTGATTTGAGGCTCAGGGATGGGTGGTCAAGCAAAGTATTCTAATGCTTTTTGGATTTGCTAAACATGATTGTTTCCCTTCCACACATTCCTATTTGCCAGAAAGACTTCCTCTTTTCTTCTCTGGTTATTTTGCTTCTAGCACAGCCTTTCATAACGTAAGTAAAAAGTTCTTTTAACATCTAAACAAAGCAAGTTTCTTCTTTAAATAATATGTAAGCCACACCTATGATTATCCAGGCAGCTGGCATGAAGCCCAGGTACCATTTAAGTAATTCTGGGTTGGGCATTGGCAGGTTTTAAGTAGTACATATACCATGTTCTGGCATGTCAAGTTCCCAGGGTGCTCTTCTGGAGACACTTCATTGTGAGATAGGTTACATAAGACTAAAGTCTTCTCAAAACATCTGCCTGCAATCCTCAGCTAGCCTGGGGGATCATGCCTGAGTCCAGCTTCCAGCAGCATTCTCTCAGAAGCAGGGATGTGGTATCACAGAATATCANCAGCCTGTTCCAGTGTAGATAGAGAATGAAACAGGGTGGGATGAATATTCTCTCCATGTTGCTTATTAAGCTCCTAAGAGGAAGCACACCACCATGTTAACAATTGACAGGCCACATACATAGTTAGAACAAGTCACGCATCACTCAAGCCTAGACTTGCTGCAAACCCTCAGCAATTGCTCTAGCTCTGTCCTGGAAGCTTTGCTGGCCACCTGAAGACAAGGTTAACTAAATCTGTATTCTCACACATAGTTCTGTAAGCTGTTTGGTACTTTTCCAGACTACCAGCACAGAAACTCTATAAACAGTAATCCTAATTCTGTTTTACACCCATTGTGCTGCTGGTGAAGAGAGATTAAATGGAGAACTAGTTTTCAGAATTTATTATTTGGATTTTTTAGTATTTATTGATCTAAGTATCTCAACATGGTCAAAAGCTGTCTTCCAAGACGAGAATTAGAAGGCTACCCACCTCAAGGGACTGCATGTCTATGGAGGATCAGGATCCTCTTGCATCCCTCCAGAGAAGCCTGCACGCTTGGTTATACCTCTGAAATGCCTGTACACCAGCACGTGCAGTATGGGGAGTGAATGGGAAGAACTAGAGATCTGTGTACGGTTGCAGGGCCACCATCTCAGTGCAGTTACAGAGACACGGTGGCATGGCTAGCATGTCTGAAGTGCTGTCATGGACTGCTATACACTCTTTAAGAAAAACATCCAGCAAGGTGAGGTGGTGGAGTTGCTCACCATGTGAGAGAGCAGCTAGAATGTATTGAGCTCTGCCTAAGGGAGGATTACAAGTTGGGAGCTGACGGGTAAGAATGAAGGGATAGGGTGATGCAGGTAACAGTGCTGTAGTGTTTATTACAGGTCACCCAGCAGGGAGAGGAAGTCAGTGAAGTCTTCTACAGACAGCTAAAACAGCCTCACAATCACTGGCTGTGGTTCTCATGGGAGACTTCAACCACCCTGGTATTTGCTGGAAAGACTACACAGCGTGCACAGCCCAGGCGGTTCCTGCAGAGCACAGATAACTCTTTGACAGAGGTGTTGGAAGAGCCAATGAAGAGATGTGTGCTGCTGGACCTTGCATGAACAAACATTCTGTAGGAGTACAAGAAACCACTAAGCATTTTAACTTACATTCCTCACATGTTCAAATGAATACGGGGGTATTACAAATTGGTTTAATTATAGAATCATAGAATCATAGAATGGTAAGGTTGGAAGGGACCTCAAGGATCATCTAGTTCCAACCCCCTGCCATAGGCAGGGACACCTCCCACTAGTACAGGTTACTCAAGGCCTCGTCCAACTTGGCCTTGAACCCCACCAGGGAGGAAGCAGCCACAACCTCCCTGGGCAACCTGTGCCAGTGCCTCACCACCCTCACTGTAAAGAACTTCCTCCTAACATCCAGTCTAAATCTTCCCTCTGCCAGTTTAAAACCATTGCCCCTTGTCCTGTCATTGCAAGACCTTGTCAATAGTCCCTCCCCAGCCTTCCTGTAGGCCCCCTTCAGATACTGGAAGGCTACTGGAAGTTTATCTGCAGAGAGACTTTGACAGAAGAGAGGGCATTTTCTCTTCTACCATCATGATACCTCAATTCTGCCCATAGAGTTTTAACAGACATGAAGGATTGTAGATTTTTTGATTCAAGGCAAAAACGATTTATAGAAATGAAAGAACAAATTACTTTTCTTAGTTTTGCTCTAGTAGAGTCGATATTCATGACATGGCTGGATGGTTGCACACGGAGAGTGGTGATCAACAGCACAATGGCCACCTGGAGACCAGTGACAAGCGGTGTCCCTCAGGGGTCAGTGCTGGACCAGTGCTGTTTAACATCTTTGTCAGTGACATGGACAGAGGAATGGAGTGCACACTCAGCAAGTTTGCAGATGCACAGTCGACTTGCTAGAGGGCAGGGATGCCATCCAGAGGGACCTGCACAGGCTGGAGAGGTGGGCCCAGGTCAACCTCATGAAATTCAACAAGGCCAAGTGTAAGGTCCTGCACCTGGGTAGGCACAATCCCAAGCACAAATACAGGCTGGAGAGCAGCCCTGAGGAAAAGGACCTGGGAGTCTGGATTGGTGAAAAGCTCAACATTTGCCCACAGTGTTCCCAGCAGGAACATTGATAGAAGGCTTTGGTGTGCTTGAGAAGTACACTGAAAGTGCATAAGGTCTTCATGGATGAGGTAATAAAGTTGTTATAAATAAAATGTAGTCATAAAGCAAAACCAGGCATCTAGTGCTTCAAAATTTAATGTTACCATACCAAGCTCTTGTCCTTAGGGTCCTTCCCACAGAAATTGTATTTTTAGGGCTGCATGCCTGAGGATAGCTCTGGCTTGTATGGTAGCACACAAAGTAACAAAACCAGATTGAAATAGTTCAAGACTGTCAAATGTCTTACATTTCAGTAACTGTCCCACCCTATTTACTAAAAGGGATGACCATCAGCTATGAGGCTTATCACTCCAAGTACTGGCAGACAGTCAATGCTCGTATCTTCTGCATCTTGCTTGTGGAACATTTGTCTGAACAGTATCACATTACAAATTTCCTCACATTCTGGCAAAAAAAAAAAAAAGCTCCTTTAGCAAAGCATGAACAACTGGCAATGAGGAAAAGTATTCAGTGTCGAGAATTTCAGCTGTGCCAAAGGCAAGGAGATGGATGAGCTCCCAAGTGGGCAACTCATTTTCAAGTATTAGATGAGTGTAGTTACTGCATTCCAGGGTCAAGTAGCATCTTATTTCTCAACCCATAGCTAACACAGGAATTAAACAGTGCCATTAGGGATTGAGCACAAGTCTTTTCTGGTAAAAAATATCATTAATATAGAAGTGCACATAACAGATACTCCAAGATAACATCTTACAGCTCTTTAAAGTGTCATCTATCAAAGTGATTTACAAAAATAACTTGATATTCCTTTGTCAGATAATCTGTTAAAAAAAAAAAAGAAAGGAAGAGGAAGAAAAATAATACCGAGTTCTTCAGGTGTGAGACCTTAGATAGTAGCTACACCAGGTTTGTGTGGTGAGTTACTACCTCTCCTTTACATCTCATTTACGTTGTTTTAAATGCAAACAAAATGCCTTTGCATGAGGCACATGGGTTGTCAAGGATCCCCTTCACATGCAGTATAAAGGAATCTCTTCTCCAAGAAAAATAAACACATTTGCAAGCCCAAACTTTCACTTGTGACACAGCATGACATGACCACATTAAAAGTTTATTTTATTAAAATAGATCCTGTAGATACATCAAAAATGTCATTTGTTTCCTAATTCAGTAGTAAAAGCGCAGTTCAGTTATAAAGACACAATGCGGACATTTCAGGAAAGTTACTGATGAACTGGCAAGAGAAATGCCTCTCTCCTACTTTTTTTTTTGCCTTCGAAACAATGAAGGCCTGAACTGGGGGTAATCTCACAAAACAACTAATCTCAGAAGGAAATCCTCAAAAGCAGCAGTACACGCTGAAGCCGTCAGTCAGCAAGTCACATTTCTCTCTTTTGCACTCTGCCAAAGACATCCTCAGGAAGACAGCATGCTTGTTCTCATTTCACTTGCTTAAAAATATCTGAAAGATCTCAAGGAGAATGAAGTAAAGAAATAGACTAGTAGTAAAGAGTTATAAAAGATACCTGCCTACAGTAATTTGTGTGAGAGACGGTAAGATACCGACATTAATCTCCATTTGAAGACCCCTTCACCTTCTCTCTGCATGCCATCTAGCGGCTCTCTGAAACAGCCCACAGCTCCCGTTGTAGCCAGGCACGTTAGTTTGCTTTTACGTTGTGGTACATGCGGAGAACTCTCCTCACAGTCTCCACGTATTTATCATCAGGAACAGGTTTTCTCTGGCTTCCTGGCTCTAGAAACTTCTTGATTGTGGGGATGTTGCTTATCCTTGTTTTAAAAGCCTAAAAAGTAAACCGTAAGCACAAGGTGTTTAAAGAACAAGAAATAAAAATGAAAAAAATATTTTCCTGATTTGTGAGCCACACTTTAAAAAGTTGCATGGGGAGGCAATACAGGAAATACAATTTTAGCCACGGATGAATTTTACCCCACCTCACTCCAAACCTTGTTAGTTTACACAATAATAAACCAGCACTTTGTCTTATATTGATAGGGGATGAAATGGAAACAGCTATCTGTGTTTTCAAATCTGTGTTTTACTCAGATCACTCATGATACACGAAATATCTCCTGCTTAAAGAACTGCTGAGAGGAGGGGAAAAAAAAAAAAAGAAAAAAAAAAGGTGGATTTCTTCAGATCTGTACAGTGATTATACCAGAAAATAATAGATTCTTCAGATGACATGTATTATGAGGTTCTTCCCAAAGCAAGAAAGGCAAAGAGTGACAAATGCTCTTGTTTTGTGGAATTACTGACACACGATAGACTCTGAAATATTCCTTATCATGTTCCAGCCACATGAGTGTATTGTTAGTGTAAGGTACCTGTAACTGAGGAAAGCCTGAGAGCACATCTGACTTCTTCTCTTCTACCATTAAAATGGCTTCAAGAAGATGAACATCTGCCCAGCTAAAATTGTTGCCAACAAGGAAATTCTGCCCGTGGTCTTTCAAAACCTAGAGGCGTCATAAATGAAAACATTTAGATGTGGCTAGTCAGCTGGAGTTCATGTTTTCAAAACACACCTCAGTACTCACTGCCTCTTGTTTTCCTTTTCACCTTTCTCTCCCACGCAGCTAGGGGAGGGGATGTCAGACCAGCACCTGCAGTAACTCAGCATTTTACAGGATACCCGTGAGCATTCCTCACAGTGGTAGTCTAGAATCTCAGGACTTGTCTTACCCATCTTCCTTCCTATAGCTCTAGGTAACACCATGTACTGGGTTACAGTGTTAGATACCTCCTTGGTGTTCACTCCTTTCTCTCCTAATAAATTTTGACATTTTCAATGTGAAAACAAAGAATGTAGAAGGGAACTGATCAACCTTAGCGTTGTGGCTAAATGCAACAAGTGGAATCTAGGACAGAATGAACTGACAGCCATCTATCTAAAACAAAAAATTAGCTATTTGTGACAGGTTATCCTGTTTATGTATATTAATTTCCACTGAGAGCACCTCTTGGGTCATGTTTCTCAAAGAATCAGTTAGAGAAACACCAAAGTTCCAGTATGGCTTAAGCAACAGCCCACTCACAACAGAATACAGCAGTGACAGCTGTGTATTGCTGTGGTTAGAAAAAACCACATAGACTCATTTGAAATACTAAATAAAGCTATTAGCTATTCTAAAAAGGCATTGCCTTTGCAATGCAAGTTACACATTTTCATGTCTCCTAAAATCAGGAACCTGCTATTTTAACATTATAATATAGCTATGTTTACACATTCACTGGATCTCACGGGGGACAGTTGGACCATTCAGTCTGAATGTTGCTGCTACTCAGACCATTAAATCTCATTTAGGATCTTCTGCATTTTACCCACCCCAACTTCACAGTATCACAGTATCGCAAGGGTTGGAAGAGACCTCAAAGATCATCAAGTCCAACCCATCACCACAGCCCTCAAGATTAGACCATGGCACTAAGTGCCATGTCCAAACGTGCCTTGAACGCCTCCAGGGACGGTGACTCCACCACCTCCCTGGGCAGCCCATTCCAGTGACAAATTACTCTCTCAGTGAAGAACTTCCTCCTCACCTCCAGCCTAAACTTGCCCTGGCGTAGCCTGAGACTGTGTCCTCTTGTTCTGTCACTGGTTGCCTGAGAGAAGAAGGTAACCTCCTCCTGGCCACAACCACCCTTCAGGTAGTTGTAGACAGCAATAAGGTCCCCCCTGAGCCTCCTCTTCTCCAGGCTAAACAGTCCCAGCTTCCTCAGCCTCTCCTCATAGGGCTTGTGCTCCAGGCCTCTCACCAGCCTCGTTGCCCTTCTCTGGACACGTTCAAGCACCTCAATGTCCTTCCTAAATTGAGGGGCCCAGAACTGGACACAGTACTCGAGGTGTGGCCTGACCAGTGCAGAGTACAAGGGGAGAATGACCTCCCTGCTCCTGCTGGCCACACTATTCCTGATGCAGGCCAGGATGCCATTGGCCTTCTTGGCCACCTGGGCACACTGCTGGCTCATGTTCAGGCGGGTGTCAATCAGCACCCCCAGATCTCTCTCTGTTTGGCTGCTCTCCAGCCACTCCGACCCCAGCCTGTAGCTCTGCATGGGGTTGTTGTGGCCAAAGTGCAGCACCCGGCACTTGGACTTGTTGAATGCCATCCCGTTGGACTCTGCCCATCTGTCCAGGCGGTCTAGGTCCTGCTGCAGAGCCCTTCTGCCCTCCAACCCAGCAACATCAGCCCCCAGCTTGGTGTCATCTGCGAACTTGCTGATGACTGACTCAATGCCCTCGTCCAGATCATCAATGAAGATGTTAAAGAGGATGGGGCCCAGCACTGATCCCTGGGGCACTCCACTAGTGACTGGCCTCCAGCTGGATGTGGCACCATTCACCACCACTCTCTGGGCTCGGCCCTCCAGCCAGTTCCTAACCCAGCGCAGAGTGTTGGCATCCAAGCCACGAGCTGACAGCTTAGCCAGCAGTTTGCTGTGGGGGACAGTGTCAAAGGCCCTGCTGAAGTCCAGGTAGACCACATCCATAGGCCTCCCCACATCCACCAGGTGGGTCACCTGATCATAGAAGGAGATCAGGTTGGAGAGGCAGGATCTGCCCTGCCTGAATCCATGTTGGCTGGACCTGAGCCCTTGGGCATCCTTCAGGTGTGCAGTTATTGCCCCCAAGATAAACTGCTCCATCATTTTCCCTGGCACTGAGGTCAGACTGACAGGTCTGTAGTTCCCAGGTTCCTCCATCCGTCCCTTCTTGTGGATGGGGATCACATTGGCCAGTTTCCAATCGTCAGGGACCTCTCCTGTAAGCCAGGACTGGTGGAAGATGATGGAGAGCGGCTTGGCCAGCTCATCTGCCAGCTCTCTCAGCACCCTATGAGCACTTGTCTCATACTGCCCAGCCTCACTCTCATCTCTCCAGTCTGCAGACTAAGTATGATGTCCTCGTTTACAGCACTGCACTGAAATCTTCCTGTTTCCTCTGCTGCTGGTAAAATACTCAGTGTTTCCATTGTTGTCCTCCCAGAACAATGTTAGGAAAAGGCCCTCCTACATACCTTTTCATATGCTGGGAAATACCTGCTTGTAGCCTTTTGTACTATAACAGAAAGTTGTTTCTCTTTATCTTCAGTTGATAAAAATGGGAAGAACAAAATGAGGCCCATAAGATCATCAGTTCCTCCAATGTACATATCAATCCTTAAAACCAAAGCAAACAAAAACACTTAATAAGAAAGTATATTCACAATCAGTTTTCTTAGATTCATGGTGTGAGAGTAAAAGTCAAATTTCACACACACAATGAAAATTATGTTTGCAGTTAAAAAAAGTCACAGTTTCACTCGCAGTTGCAGCGGTGTTGGCACTTGACTCATGGTGCAGGATTAAACAAGGTCGTATGAAGTTCGCAAGAGCTTAACTTTAGTATTACAGGTTACTTCCGATTCACTAAAGCAAAGCACAGCACCACACAAAGGTCATTCCGAGCTGCCTTAGTTTTCTGGACATATCCTACCTTCAGGATTTCATCCACAGCCCAAGTGGTGACACATAGATTAATAATGATCACCACAGCAGTTCTTCAAATCGTTCCCATTTTTTCAGAGCTCTGACAGCAGATTTGGTACCATAGACAAGGGTCAAATTTAAGTTGTCCTCATGAACATGAATAAAATAAAATGGTAAAATAGTCTAACAGTCTTCTAACCAACCACTGTATGTTGTAAGAGACTTGAGTTCCTGCTCTGTAGTAAGACTAACTGCAGTTTTTGTTGTCAAACAGCTTCCTCTGTCAGGATTAACTGTGTTATGGGCAATAAGAAGCCATCAGATATTCCTGCCAGCCTTAATGTATGCCAGCTTCTCTCCTGCAGCTATCCAGTCTTCTAAAACCATACTTCTACACCATAAAGACCAGCCATCCAAAGTACTTAAATCTGGAGCTAATTGAAACATGGATGCTTCCTTCCCCTAATACAAAATCAAATCAACTTATAAACTTCATTTATGTTTGCTCTAAGAGGAACAGGCTCCAGCCTGGAAGAGAATGCTGTTTGAAAAAAAGAGGTATGCAAGGAATGCAAGCTACAGGAAATGACATCTTATTAACAACAAAGAAGCTATGACTGAGGCTCCCGTCCATTCTTTTTGTTACTTCCCTGAACCTGCCTCAGAAAATCTTTCAACCATTTGCATTGCTTCATGACAGTTTATTTTAAAGTAATGATTAGAGTTAGATGCTTTTACTAGCTAGTTAACCTTTACTTTTCCTTTTTTTAGAAAAAAACAATAGGAAGTGGAAATTTAAAGGCTACATATTGAGATAGCCCAATCACATTTTTTTTTTCCTTCACACAGACGCAACATCATTGTTAAGCCTGGAGAAGAGAAGGCTCAGAGGAGAACCTGAAGGGTTCTGGAAAGCTGGGGAGGGTCTGTTTACAAAGGCATGTAGCATTAGGACAAGAGATTTTAAATTGGAGAAGGGTAGATTTAGATTGGATACTAGGAAGAAGTTCTTTACTGTGAGGTTGCCCAGGAAGGTGGTGGAGGCCCCATCTGCAGAGACCTTCAAGGTCGGTCTTTATGGGGCTTGGAGCAATCTAATCTAGCAGAGGGATTGGACTAGATGACCTCTAGAGGTCCCTTCCAACCCAGTGTATTCTATGACCAAGACTTAGATTTAACTTCACATGACGCCACCAACTGCACATTTCTTACAGCGCTGTGGAGCATCATGCCATCACAGACAACATCCATCACTGATCTCATTTTGCAACTGAAAGTTAAAAACCATGTCTTTCCAGAAGGTTTTCTGTTTACAGAAGTAGTTCAACACTTACGTGTGCCAGTCACCTCTTGAGTATTCGTGTGAAGCTGTAGTATGGCACAATAAAACCCCTACCTATTTTTATGTAAAAATAATTGAATTAGGACAAATCCATTGGCTTGCATCCAGCTGTGGCCTGGCAGGCTCACTACAAATTGGGTGTCACTGAGGCACGCAGGTGACCAAGTGTGAAAGCATGCAATTAATTCTAGATGTATCTAAGATATTATAATACATTGAAGAGGAGGAATATGGTCACAGTACAGGGCTCTCTCCTTCAGGTCCTTCCCGTAGAGGTTGTACTTTGCTGCGATGTAGCTGAGAATGGCTCTGGTCTGCACCATCTTCATTCCATCGATTTCCACCATGGGCACTTGCTGAAACATCAGGGATCCACCTAAGGGGAAAGCCACACATTGTTCTACTGGATCTAGCAACTCCATATGAGATCAGAAACACTGCACCCTTTTTTAAGAAGGGTTGAAAGGAGGACCTTGAGATCTATTGACCTGGCAGCCTCACCTCTGTGCCTGGGAAGATCATGGAACACATCCTCCTAGAAGATATGCTAAGGCACATGGAACACATGGAAGGGTATTCAAGACAGTCAGCATGGCTTTACCAGAGCAAGTCTGGCTTGACCAACCTAGTGGCTTTCTACAATGCAGTGACATCAGTGGATGCAGGAAGAGCTATGGACTCCTGCAAAGCTTTTGACCTGGTCCCCCACAACATCCTTCACTCTAAATTGGAGATGAGAATCTGATGGGTGGATTCTTTGGTATGTAATTAATTGGTTGGATGGTCACATTCAGAGGGCAGTGGTCAAGATGAGTGACAAGTGGTGTCCCTTGGAGGTCCACAGCGGGACAAATACTGTTTAATATCTTCATCAATGACATGGCATGATCAAGTGCACCTTCAGCAAGTTTGCAGATGACCCCAAGCTGAGTGGTGCAACTGATATGCTTGAGGGACAGGCTGTCATCCAGAGAGGCCTGGACAAGATCAAAAAGTGGATCTGTGTGAACCTCATGTGGCTCAACAAGGCCAAGTACTAAGTCCTATACCTGGGTCAGGGGGCAATCCTGGGTATCAGTGCATGCTAAGGAATGATGTGATTGAGAACAGACCTGTGGAGAACCACTCGAGGAGCCTGGTGTACACAAACCTGGACATGAGCCAACAATGAGCACCCAACCTGATCTAGTTAAAGATGTCCTTGCTCACTGCGAGAGGGTTGGACCAGATGACTTTCAAACTTCCCTTCCAATCTAAAGCATTCTGCGATTCCTTACTGTCTTCAGAAGATCATTACTTTTATGGTGAACTAGCTCTGGGCAGTCATATGAAAATGGAGTTCTTCCATGCAAATGATAAATTGTAGTGGTGCTGACAAATTAAACTGGTGAGCACAATTACTGTGGATTAACATCCTTGCTGTAAAAAAAAAATTCACTGAAGATGCACTCAGGACTGTGTACAGTAGCTTTTATGCTGAAATCAAAATACAGTGGAGATAAACACACTAAACATATCCACTGAGTAAAAAAGTGCCTAATTCTAAATGCATCAAAGAAAAATATATTCAAATATTTAAAACACAGTTGAAGCAATGCCACGTTCCCAATTCTTATAACCAGTATCTTAAGGCAAATCAGGACATTCAATAAAAGTTTCAGTACATGTTTTTTCAAGTAACCGAAGCCCAAGGTAAATTTGTGAGACCATGTGGGACACAGAACAATCCAGAGGCCTGGGAAATTCTCCGTTCTCCAAATGGAAAAGCATTCAATTTTCAATCGCATCTGTCCACATATGGGAAAACAAAACTATTAATCAATCTCTGCAACTGTTCTCAGCTCTCAGTTTCATTTCCCTCCCTCCTGTGTTGAAATAAAGTCCCACGCAATTATCAGAGTCTTTTCTCCATGTCTTCTCTGAGACTAAGTAACATCTGGTCATGCTTTTCTTGAGGTTTCATGGGGACTCACCTTGCAGAAGCTTCTCATACTGCTCTCGAGTTTCCAAGAACTCTTCTTCAAACTGACAAGAGAGAATAAGAAGAGAATGTGAATGTCTTTTCACATTTCCAGAACAGATAAGGTTCTAAAGTATCATAAAATGAACAGAATATGCATCTTGGGTCCTTCCATTTCAGATATGCCTCTAAGGGAGAAAATACGACAATGGCAGAATCAGTGGCAAAATCTCTTGGACTGTCCTACTTGACAAATGCTGCTAAAGGAAAACTTAGCAGAAAAACAAGCAACAAAAACTGGACTCAGGACAGTTTGTTTGATATTGAACAGGAAAATTAATGTGGGACAGTCAACAGTACACACTAGGTTGACCTTAAAATGCTTTTTGGTACATGGAAAAAAAAATCTCTGCTGTGGGATATTTTGATTTTAGAGCTACACAAGAACTAATTCTTATAAAGGTAAAATGAAGCTTTTATAAAATAATGCAAAAATATTATGCCCAGCAGGAAGTTCAGTACAGAGCATGTTTAGGACACCTAAAGAGAATTTATTCACTAGAATAGAAACAAAAAGATACAGGACTGCCTGCAGCCAGAATGATGTAGCTATATTTGGTATGGCTGACGATGGCTGGTTCAGTCAGTGCTACTCACAGATAAATTCAGTTCAAGGATTAAAGACAAAGTCAGAGGTCTACTAGTTTGCATGTGCCATAGATGTCTATAGACAGACATAGTCAGACCATGGAGACTAGAAAATGATTGAGTTTACAAGTCCCTAGATGCCTAGCTATGGGCTCCAAGGATCCTTCCTCAGAGAATCTCTCTCAGAACATCTGTGTAACTTATGTTAATAATTAAGACTTGCTATATTGGGGAAACCCCAGAAGATTCAACATACTAATACAGTGCCCGTGTTGAACCATACTTATGCCACTTGTTATGCCATGAACACATCTATTATTCAGTTCAACAGCTCTGGGTAGGTAATTGAATGCTTACAGGAAGGCTGGGGAGTGACTATTGACAAGGTCTTGTAATGACAAGGGGCAATGGGTTGAAACTGGCAAAGGGGAGGTTTAGACTGGATGTTAGGAGGACGTTCTTTCCAGTGAGGGTGGTGAGACACTGGAACAGGTTGCCCAGGGAGGTCGTGGATGCTCCCTCCCTGGAGGTGTTCAAGGCCAGGCTGGACAAGGCCTTGAGTGACCTGTACTAGTGGGAGGTGTCCCTGCCTATGGCAGGGGTTTGGAATTAGATGATCCTTGAGGTCCCTTCCAACCTTACCATTCTATGATTCTATGATTATGAAGTCTGGCATTAAGCAAGAAACTGGTTTATAGTGGCACTGCTCAGAAGACATGTAAGTAAAGGGAGACTTGTGTGCACCTGAAGAGTTTTCAATTACACTGAACAGCCAAAGCTTTTTTCCTACTGCATCTTGGGACATCTTTTTTGTTGTTGTTGTTGTTAATAACTTGTGATCTGCCCCAAAGACAAGCTTACAAATGTGCAGCTTAAAGTTAAAAACATTACAACAAACCTCAACCCCGGCTGCAGCTAACAACCAGCGAACTGACTCCATCTTGCCTCTTCCATTGAAGTAGTAAAGTTTTGGTTTTCCAGTCATGATTTCAAACTTTCTGTTACCTAAGATAGGTATAAAATATACTAAGTCAATAACAATACAACAACCCAATGGCAGCTGTTTCTCAGGCCACTCACACGACAAAAAATTAAGTTAATTTTTGAAAAAACATTTCAATGAAGTTTCAGTCTAAACTGATTCAGTTTTATGCTGCACAGTTGAGTCAGAGTATTTCATAGTCTTCTCATTTCCCTGAAGTTTGTGACAAGTAAGCATCAAGTTGCTCAGTAGGAGACAACTGAAAAAACCAAACTAATTACTGAGGCAATCCTTAAAGCGTTTTAGAAAACCTAAGTTTCAGCACTAGAGTTACTCAACCGCCACTGAAAGACAGGTTTCAGTCAAAGGGGAGAAGAGGTAGTAGATAATTTTTTCCAATCTGGCAGTGCTTATATCAAAGAATGGCCAAAGTATCTAAACATTCTATGCTCACTTAAGTACAGTATAGGAATGCATTTTCAAGGCCTGTTACTTTTCTTTCTAGCTGTGGTGATTCAGGGTAAGCACATCATCTGGAATTGGTAGAAACTTCGAAAGAAGAATCAATTTGTTCTGTAAATCCCAAATCAAAATACAAAGATTCAGACTCTGCACTATTTCTGCTTCTCCTGGTCACATTTTTTTCTTTTAATAAGCCCTGTTGCCAAGGTTCTAAACCATACAGTTGATCCAATATGCAATGCCTTGCAAACAGAAATTTAGTTCTTGAATACCTTAATAAACAAGGTTATTAATGGTTATTTTTTAAATAGACTGGTGCTTAGGTCTCAGCAGGAGCTACACTCCACTGTACAGCCCTAAGCCAAAGAAGCATCAAATTTCATCATGCTGGCATTTCATACACAGTACTCTGCAATAGCAGCTCCTCGCTGCAGCTGAGAGTTGTTTTCCCTCTGTAGGGAGATTTCTTGTTAATCTAATCCATGGTCCAAATAATGCTGGAAAAGAGGCTGTTGGCACACAAACAATAACCTCCAGTTCCCAATGTTGCAAGAGTTCTTTCATAAGAGTGGGAAAATGTGAACCTTTGAAGGACACAGAAGGTAAGCAATCTGCTTGTTAGGCATGAAAACAGAACACAAAATATAGGACTGCATCTACCACAGCAATTCAAATCAAGCCAGGCTATTAGGCCCTCTATCTCTTCTTACGGACTAAAGCATTGCTGAGTTGTAGCTATGCTGCTAATAGAAAAAGAAGCCAAAGGTGATTTCTAACTTGAAGTTCCAAAAACTAAAGCAATATAGAGAACACTTTTTCTTCAGTGCATCTTCCCAAGATATGCTTTTAGCAGGCCAAATGATGTCACAAGAGATAAGCAAGTCACTGTTGCCAAAAACACATCAACACAGCAAAGGCAAATAGAAGGTAAGGATGGATGTTTGTTTTGTAAAACAAACTTTGACACAAACTGTAGCTAGCATTCTGGTCCTAAGACTGAGCCTGCCATACAACAGTTGAAGAGAAAGTCCAGCTTGTGAACTGAAAAAAGAGCACCCTAGGGATGGGCAAAGGTCTTCTCCCCTCCCTTCTCTTTTCACCAGAATGGAAAACAACCATTCACAGTAAGGAGCTGCAGCTGCAGCAAGGTTGCTGGTTGCTCCCCTCAGCCTAGTATCTCCAACACAAAAGTGACTTCGGGAAAAAAGTTTACTCTCTTCTTGTGATTTACAAAGGCCACCTGGGCCAACACGGGGGAAAGGGAACGTAAGTATCTGTTCAAAAGGTCATTGCTCCCATGCTAGCCACATATACCAGAATAACACTGGAGGAAAAGGACTAGCAGTCCACCTGTGCTCAGCATGCGTTGCAGACCCAGGACTTCAGGACCCAACGTTCACTGCTTGCATTCTGCAACTTTTAGTCCAACAGCAGCTGCTCTTTTCTATTCTGCATCATGTAACAACCAACCTGGAGAGGAAGCCCCCTGCTCAATGTCTGACTGTACATAGATAGGCTCCTGGCCATCAACTCCTATCCCTTCCATTTGCAGGGAGTTCTTCACAGACAGAACATGGAGTGTTTGACATTATCAGAGCCGCCACGCTGACAGCGGGCAGTGGAGAGAGCGCTTGCAGGCAGAGAGGCACAAAGCAAGCCGTCAAAAGAGGTGAGAAATGCAGGCCTACGCGCTTCTTATAGAAGCTTCCTCAAACCCAGGACGACCAGCCTGTGCCCAGGGAGGCCCTCTCCTGATCAGATACCCAAATCCCAACAGTGCTCGCTATCCTGCAAGAGCCAAGCAAACTAGAGGGCAGCAGGGTGATGATGAGAAAAGAGAAACCACAGAAACTCACGCTAGTCACACGAAATAGAAAAGAAAAAACCAAAAACCCCACAATGAGCCGAGCCGAGCCGAGCCGAGCCGAGCCGAGCCGAGCCGAGCCGAGCCGAGCGTGCAACCCGTTGCAAACGCGCAAACCCTGCCAGCTTCAGCACTACGACGCGGTAGTAATCAAGGCAGCCACCAATCGAAAGCTGCTAAGAGGCGGTGACAACCGGGGAAGCTACCAATAGAAAGCTACTACTCTACATATTTCGCAAAGGCTTCAGGGAATAAAAAAACATATAAAGAAAACAAACGGCTAACGGCTAAAGAGCTGACCTATTTTATTCTAAAATATTTCCTTAAAGAGAGGTGATTTTCTATCTTATAACACTGAGTTTTAGCCTAGCAGTATCGCCATAACCCAAAGATCATTAAATTCTTATTCCTTATATAATTCAGCGAACGCATACAAGCACTGGATGTGAGGGCGATCTGGCTGCGACATCTGTCACCCCATTGATCGCCAGGGTTGATTCGGCTGATCTGGCTGGCTAGGCGGGTGTCCCCTTCCTCCCTCACCGCTCCATGTGCGTCCCTCCCGAAGCTGCGCGCTCGGTCGAAGAGGACGACCTTCCCCGATAGAGACGGTACCGTTCATCGGTCAAGGGTATACGGTAGCTGCGCTCCCCTGCTAGAACAAGCTACAAGCTCAAGGTCCATTTGTAGGAGAACGTAGGGTAGTCAAGCTTCCAAGACTGCAGACACATCCAAGTGAGGCACTGCATGGGGCAGTCTGCCATTGTTTTGTGCTTGTGTGCAGATACCAGTATCACTTTTCTCTACGAATATCACGAATATCTCCGTAGCTTGCAGTTTTCTCACTGTAGCTCGCAATTTAGCTCGCTATCACTTCTCCCACTTGTCATCCCCCAGATACCAGGTTCCCTTCTACATCCAGTAGTGGGTGGACATACTCTCTAGGTTTTTTTACTGTTAATACACTTATAAAAGCACTTTTTATTATCTTCAGTGACACTGGCAACACACATGCCAGTTACAATCAAGCATCTTTACACATGTAAATGGATTTTTCACCTAGGCCATCACCTGTATAGCATTTAATGCCACCTAAACAGTTAGGAATAGTGCTAGGTTGGGTAGGGAAGAGGAGAGGGGCTTTTATTTAAACCAGAAAAAACCATCAAGACTCTTATCAGTCAATAGTTCTTCAAGAGTACTTTTATTCCGGGCAGGAGATTTGACACTGAAGGAACGAAAGAAACATTTATGATATTTTTGAACAAAATCACTGAATAAACAAGAACTGGTGTTTCTTTACTTGCTGACAATTCCACTCTTTCCATCCACCTAAGTTCAAAAATCTCCTTTCAACATGGATTATCCCGCTCGTATCAACAGCCTTACTGGACAGAAATAACATGGAAGTGAGTTTTCTGGCTTGGGAAAGTCTTTTGCTAACATCACGGCACTTACACAATACTTTTAGGAAAATGTGGGTGACAGAGGTCAGTGAGTCCACTGTCAGGCTCCCTTCTTTCCAAGAGTCGTTACTACATGTTATGCATAAGCCTGAGAAAATGTAAACAGTAGAATTCTACAAAACATTTTGCATTAAGATTCTGCTAAATATTAAACCACGTAATAGTAGGTTACATAAGTAAATTCTCAGATGTGCTTCTTGTCCAGATTGCAGTACAATAAAGGCCTACATCTTTTCCGTATCTGTATTGCACAGTGAGAACACAGTAAAATACACAGCTCAGTCAGCCCAGTCCTTACTCAGAAAGAACTTTTTCCAGCTTCAGTAGAAATTTGAGTAAAGGCTGCAAGTGTTGCCATTATACTTTGCTAACTTTCTGTTGCACTAAAATAAAACTAGCCAAGGTGATTGTGATCATTAGCTTCTTTCCAAAACAGAGGCTTCAACTTGGGAGAGATATGCAAAAACAAATCACACTTCTTTTTCTAATCTTTTTGCTGGACTGACCAACACTTGAATGATAGTAAAAAAAGCACACTGCAGGGCTGATAACATCTCAGAGGTTACAGGCCAAGTTCAGATCCATCCTGTATTACTTTAAACATGTGAAGCAGTCCCTAGCCTTAGTGGAAAGACAAAGGCATCTCCAGAAGGCTATGAAGTTTACAGGTGAGCCAAATTTCACTGGAAACAATTCTCATTTAACAGTGGTTTAAAAAGCCAGGTCAAAACAAAGAACCTCACACTTAAGTGCTTGCAGTTAGATAGAATGAATCCAAGTCTCAGCAGCCTGGTCTTGTGACTTGTTCATCTCCTGTTTCCACTAGTATGAATAAAGCATATGGAACAGACTATCTGAGATAATTGCCTATTCAGGTTTCAGGATACAGTAGATAGTTCTGGATGATCCCTCTTGAAACCAATTATTTAGTGATAAAATAAATTTTATCTAAACATAAGTACAGTTATTTTTTTTCCCACCAAGAGAAACAACTGTCTCTCTATTTCTAACACAAATATACATATTTCCATTTCTCCTTACTCAGTCACCATCAATGTGTGCTTTAGAAATCCAATGGCGGCTTTATTTTACTGCTCTGAACTTGCATCACTGCCTTGGAAGCAGTTAGGTATGGCTTGCAGTTAGTACTTGCCATGAAAAAAATAACAAAGTAGCTGCACACATAACATGTCCTTGGCACATAGTAAGTCTTATATGTATGCTTTTCTTAAAATGCATAGACCCTTTTGCTCCCTTTTTGTCCTGTGCTGTCTCACTGTGGACTGAGCTCATAAAAGCAAACAGTGGGCAGTGTTCCTCAGAGCACTGAGCCAGTAGTCAACTCTAGGGTATAGTTTCTTTTAAGTCCCAATATGTTCTCCATGGGAAGTACTGCAAAGGACAGAGTGTGTTATTGGTCTCCAGCCCACAGTGGCTGCTCTAGTGGGTGCCAGCAACCCCCACAAAAGAGGTCTCCCTGACACACTACCCATTCAGCTACCTCAAAATGCTGAGAACCATACTTGTTCTGATCCCTTTAGACCGGATTTAAGTCTCACAGATACACAATCTCATCGGTGCATGAAATGAGCCCAGAAAAGGTGAGCATTTCTGTACACTTCTATGGGAAAATGCATTTTCATAGCGCACTTCAGCAGTGCTGTTCCAAAAGGCAGCTATAAAAGGTGCTCCCCAGAGCACTGTACTGTTTTGTCTTGCCTTTGTGGAATGAGGTGCAGCCAAATGCTGACTGTGATCTGAATGAATCTTTTGCTGATGGCTAGATTCCGGCACTCCTTTCCACTACAGATTTAAACCAGATTATGGGGCTATTTTCTTTTCTCTCTAACTTGATACCTCGTTTTATCTTATAAACAGAGTTAAACTGGTCTTCAAAAAGCTGTATCAGTTTCTTTGAAATCAACCCAATTTTAGAACTGTTTTTCAGAAGGACTCATTTTTTCCCAGTAGTGCCTGGGGGCCAAACGTACAGAAGCTGACATATTCTTCACATTGTAAGTAAGTGAAGATCTGCTGAAGTGAAGAACTACTAAAGCAAGTCTTAAACTGAATCATTTCCTCTGCTTTGTTCTGTTCTCTGCTGGAAGTGATTTAAAACAGTTGTGAAAAGTAAATCAGCTGCACAGATACTGTCTCCTTCAACTCTGCTGCTGGTGTATCAATAATATTTTGTTACTGTAAAGCTGGCTTTATAATTGTTAATAATGTCTTAAGTATTTCTTCAGATCTATATTCACAACAACAAAGTAAGAAACAGAATCTGATTCTCTTTAGAACAGCTAACCAAATTTAACAGAGGTAGGTCCTCTCTCTTTTTCATAGTGAACAATGCCAAGAAAGAGTTTTGAAGCAGGAAAAAAAAAAACCAATGTCAGAGAACAGATGTACAGAAGGGTCTTTACCCTTCACTAAACAAGAAGATTCCCCGAATTTGGTGAAAGCAAAAGAATGAAGCTGGAAAGCTGGGTAACAGTCCAACAAAAATCTTTTAGAGGCAAAAAAAAATTTTTTTAAAAGCCTGTCACTGAGTAGAGTATAAACTGTTAGTCACCGAATGGTGATGTCGGTACAAAGCAAATGAGTACAGGACAACCAAAACATGGCATCAAGATGTGGCATCACCAAAACTATACAGCCTCGTTTAGCACATAACTATCAGAAATTGTCTAATGAATGCCCCTTCCTTAGCAATTCCACTGCAATATTGCACCACTTCACCTTTTTTTTAATCCACGTTTATAAAAAAGATGAATCTCATAAAGAAAAAGTTACATTTAAAAAAGGCTCATTATAAAAATTTAATCATATAAAAATGCCAAACCCCCTAAGCCATATATACAAAAATGTATCAGATTTATGAAAATAACTGGACCAAATTATATAACAATTTTATACAAAAAGGTACAAGACTGCATTCGAATTAATACAAATAAAAGTACAAAACTCCTTCAAAATCTCTTATTCATAGAAGATCTCCCTCTTTTAAATGTACAGATATATAAAATAGTATCAAACTGTCTCATGTTAGCCCCCACTTCATGGGAAACACACACTGGTTTGGAGAATAATTCCACATGTCACCGGTGAGCACCATACTTCGCAGACCAGTCAACACGCCCATGGACTGGCTGAGCAGCTGGTGGGAGAGACATTAACCTTGGTGTGCTTTTTGTAGGTGAAATGAACGATGTCTGTCCAAGATGAGGTCTTACTGACTTCAGAGAAGCATAATCTGAAGGACAAAAGAAAGTGTCATGACATAAAAGTTCTGTGAATAGTCCACACTGAACAGCTACCGGATGCAGGTCCAGATCATCATTTTTTTAGGAAATAAGGTTCCTTTTTTAAAAGGATTTGCTGTTGTGAAACAGTCAATCAGGCAAGGAGCATTTATGTCATCAATCTGACAAGTGTGAGTTCTGTGCCAGCTCTAATGCCAGCCTCTAGTCCCAGTGAAATATGTTGTCAATAAAAACACCTATTTCATAAAGTAAAAATAACCCAAATCCTCCCTAGGAAGTTCTGCAAGGCTCCAAACTGTACTTCCAGTCAGCCAACATAAAATATAGTAAAGCAAACTTAAGTACTCAATGCTGCATATACACAGCATTACCAGAACAACAAGAGAGGGACCAAGACAACTTTAGTACTATACTTACCAGAAGATGGATCCACAATTGGTGCTAACTGAACCCTCTGCCCAGCAGAGCCTACTTCCTTCTTCAGAAATGAAGGGACATAACCATCAGTTAGGCTGTTTGATCCTATGGGCCCTGAAAGAAACGGCAAGGCGCACTTGAGCTCAACACAACGTATATCCCCTACTATGAAAAGATGACAAAGGTGTGCACTGATGGGTCATATTCAAGATCAAGCCTGATCATGGACTGACAAAAACAACATAGAAGACACTAGAACTGTGCAGATCCTATGTACACCTGCATTCAGGAGCCTGTTAGCACCAGACTGAATTAAACATCAATGAAAAACAGGTACAATTTGTACTTTTAGAAGGGCCGTTTATGCTTCTCCCTCACATCTCAGCTTTTTCATGGCTTCTCAAACCTTTTGAAACTTAACATTTCAGCTGGAATTATTCAACTGGATTCTACAAATATATTGTTAATTTTATATGCGGTGAGTCAGGGGCTCTGGTGCTCATCAAAGCCAGTAAGAATGCAACCTAATAAACTGGGACAGATTTGTGTTCCAAATTTGTGAATTCAGCTACAAAACTTGTCCTTAAAATGAGCAGGAACAGAAGTGAATCACCTGTAGGATAAGTTGCGGAAACAGGAACTAGAAGTTACAAATAACACAGTCTAGTGTAGATGGACACTAAAGACAGCACGTACAGATCAGAACCATCGCACATATACCTACAATATTCTAAAGCAGTAAAGCAGTAACAAAGCACACTGTGGGAAATGATGGCAGTAAGCAGAAAAAGGCAAAATCTAATGATATCCTCTGCTGCTACAAAAGAATCAAAAGTCTTGTAGTAAAGCCAGGAAGGAGACATATTCTACATATATAAAGGTTCTGATGTAGCGTAGCCATTTACAACATCCTCCCACCCAGAATCTTTAAAGAACAATTTTCTGATTAAATCACATCCAAAATTCTAAGTTTTTTTTACTTTTTAAACCAGAGTTTCTAATTGCCCAAAATGTTTCTCTGGGCTGTGATTCAACAGAAGATTTCTCAATCAAACATTTTCTTAACAACAAATGCAAAACAAGTACTGCAGTGCAGAACTGTAATGTGAAAACCTGAAGCCAAGGAAGATTTAGAGGAAATACATAAATGTCATCTAGAAACATCAACCTGTTTACACATATCCAGTAAAATCTAATGTAAAAATCTACAAATAAATTTCTTCAATTAATAGGGATTAGATACCTGAAATACCAAGTGCCCCCAAAACTTAAAGAAGAACTGTGGGGTTTTGCTTTTCATCTGAATTCTTTAAAGCTACAATTATTGCACTGTTTTAAACATTGTCAGTTAAAACAGATGATGACAATTGATAGCTTTTATTTGCTTTACTCACATAGCAAGGGTGGTGTGTACAGTTCGTCCACTTTAGAGCAGCTTCCTCCTCTAGGACAGGCATTTTTTGCACCAGGCTGGCCTAATGGGAAATCTGAAATCATGAAGTACTTAAGATTGAACAGGCCTAAATTGTTCAACCTTCTATGCATGTGGTACTTCAAAACAGACTTTTAGAGATTCATTAGAAAAATCACTGTTTCATTTAAGGCAGTCTCCAAATCCAAGGAACCTAACTGATGTGGACAGAAAGAACAGACACAGTAACCACTCTCTTTGGAGCTGACTATGTATTAGAAATGGGTGAATCCAGAACACAGCTGTCAGTAGCTGCAGAGACATCACCTGTTATCTTTTCTCAACAGTGTTAAATACAGCTTCTTACCTGAATTAATCCTGTTAATATCTCCTCCCAAAACAGAAGCTTTCCCAGGCAAACCAGAACTGGGCCAGGAATTAGATGGAGCAGACTCTTTATTTGAAGTGGAGACTGTGCCATTCCTTGTGCTTAGTCCTATTACAAAAATGCAAAAATTACCACACTGAAATCTCTGTTGGTTCACATCCTCTCATACAGGAATGCCACAATAAACCATAGTCCCTAATGCTGCAAGATAGTAGTGTAATTGGTTCCTCTAGCATCGATGGTTCCTTATGGACAAGATTTTTACCTCAAGGCCACTAACATTCTCAACTCATAGAAGGCTACAGAGCTGTGCTAAGTAAATCAAGGCCACAACTCATACGAAGCAGCATTTTACAACTTGTAGCCAAACAGCGAAAAGATTACCTGAGATATATATAATGGGAGATTACATTTCTCATAGCACTGTACTCTTCTTTGGTCTGTCTACCAAAACCACAGTTTGCAGACAATCTGCAGTAGAGTTCCTATGTTGCATATTACTTGTATTTTATATACATCCCATATTTAAGCAGAGTACGTAATATGAAGGTTGTGTTCACAATTTATGGTGAAGCAAAAGCAGGCTTGTGAGCAATGTGTTTTTACAATCTGCTCCAGTAATACATAATCTACCAAAACTTTACTTCAGTCATCTAATCTGAAAGCCATTGAAATTAATGGTTTCAGACAAAAAAAAAAAAAAGAGTCACAATACCTTCTAGTTTACTTAATTATTAGCGCTACAAGTAAACAGCTAACACTGCCTTTATGAACAGAAATTATGAAAGAAGATACATCTATACTCAGCTCATTTTAAACACAGGCAGACATGCTGTTCACCTTCTGTACTTTACACTGCCCCAGTAATGGTCTCTGTATAGCAGAGGTTAAGATAAAGACAGGTATGCTTCCTCTACAGAGACATGGATTTGCATTCTATTTAACTCCAATCTACAGCAAAAGATATCACCACTAATACTTAGCTTCTGTTGTTCATATTACACAGTCATAAAGTAAACCTAGACCACTTTCTTTTCCAGTCTAGAGGACCAGTCTTATCCTTCTTAGGGAAACAGGGAATAGCTTGGTACATTAACAGACATCATCTAAAACAACTCGAAGTATAAAAAAGTATCTGTCAGGAGGAAGAAGTACTGACAATCATATCCTTTCTTGTAAGCAGTGTTTATCTCAGTAGCTAGACTGCTACAATGTAGTTTGTATCACGGCCACCTACACTAGCTCTTGCTCTTCTCATATTCTTTAAGCAGCTCAAAGGATAAAGGCTAATGTACCAATGTATCATACTGCTGTTGGAATTACACAAAGAAGAAGAAATAAGCACTTTTTACTCACCAGGTAGATACCTAGAATGCCTCAAGTAGTGTTGCTTTGCTGCAGAAACTCGCAGTGTGGGAGTGTCCTGCCGTTGAAAGGTTGCATGGGAAGGTGCACTGTTGCCAGAGCCTATGGTATCCAAAGGCCTCAGATCCAAAATGCTTTCAAATCTACAAGCCCAAAATTGCTACACTTAGTCCAATCCGTGTGTTTATCTACAGCTAGCCTTCTCAGCTTCATCCCATCTCCTCACACTCTGCCACAGAATGAACATATAGACAACAGGGACTGTTTTAAGCCTGATGCCATACAAGTGCCCCAGAAAATCAAATTTGCACTTCTGGTTCTCTAATCTACTGATTTTAAAGTATTCGTAAATCACTCAAGAAGTTTTTGTCTGCTGTGTATGATCCATGGAAACTTCAGCTTAGAATCACCCAAACCAGTTTATTACGCACAGAATATGATCAATGTATGATCAATGAATCAAAATGATTCATATGTCAAAGTGCATTTGCAAACAGTATCTTGGAAAGGTTTAAGCAAAGCATCATTTTCAGTGGAGAAAAATGAATAATCAGTTGTATAGAAGGGTGCACTGTCCATCACAAAGTGTGTTGTAATTCAAAGGTCATGCAGCCAAGGCAAAGCAGGAGAAAGACATGCTGCACATGCTTTCATCAGTCTGCATATACGTTTACATTTCTAGATCCAGAGAAACCATAAAGAGCAACATTATGAAGAAGGTCAAGCATATAAACCTAAAAGAACCAACTTACCTACGAAGTGTTTCATCACTCTGCCTCTTGTTTTTCAAGTCCACCCTTGTGACAGAAGAGCCAAAATCAACGTCATCCACATCATTCCAGTCTTCAGAATTCTTTGCTGCTCTAGCAAGATGTCCCCATCTTCGCCTAGTTTTTGGTTTAAGTTCACCATTTATATTCTCAGTCCCAGCAGATGTTTTCTGTTACAAAGATTAAAAAGAAAACTGTGTGACAGTAACAAAGAGGACTTTTTCTCACTGTTTCAAAGAGTAATAGTGGTAGTAGAGCTGTAAGAGCAGAATCCTAATCTTTCAAACGTGCTAAGAACACATTCTGTAGCCTATAGATGTTATTACTTATCTTTGTACACTTGCTAGACTCATACAATCATAGAATGCACAGCGTTTGAAGGGACCTCTAGAGGTCATCTAGCCCAATGCCTCTGCAGTAAAAAGGGACAACTTCATCAGGCTGTTCAGTGCCCCACCAAGCCTGATCTTGAATGTCTCCAGGGATGGAGCCTCATCTTATAAGAAATTTCATCTTGTAATAAGGTATCTTGAACTGATAGAAGAGTAAATTTTTCAGCTCTCAATTCCAATTCTATCTTGTATTTCATTATAAAACGCCCAAACAATTAGCTCATACTCCATTTTTATTTCTTGGCCTACCTTAGGAGTACAGAACTGCATACACATTGATGTTTCCAGAACTCTGCTGAGAAAATGTGTATTTTTTTTGCAGGACAGCATAGGTATGAATTTGTCTTTTCTGCCATTTAAGCTCATCAGCACATTTCAATCTTGTGTGAGACTGTACATGGCCAGTATGGACCCCACTTGAGATTGATCTCATAGCGACAGCATACATACTGTCTCCTTGCCTGTCTCACAAATCCAGTCCTCTTGTATCATCAACAGAAATGCTTATGCTGCCAAGAATTTGTTGTTTCCCATGGCCAGTAGAGAACCCCAAATGGACTCCCAATCACATCAATCTCCTTAAATGGATGAAATAGCCCTCCCTCCCCTGATTTCACTACTATTTAGCTTAATACTTTTCTCTCTGGCATCAATCCCATCAATATTCTGACCACTGTTCTTCCCTTTGACTCCTGTGAAATCAGTGCACTGTGATTTCCTTTAAGTGTTGCTTTACAACAAAGGGAAGCCTAAACTGGCTTTGAAACAAGTAAATGATCTGCTTGCTTTACAGCAGTTTCATTTAGATTTCAAGTAACATTCAGTTTTGTGCTGGTTTGAGGCTAATTAGAATATTTTAATAGAGAAACTTACACTATAGGCTGTGAGAGGAAAACATCATGATGTCTGCTTCACTCATATGCTTGCTGGAGAATTGTTTGGGAACACTAACCAAAACAATAGATAAGTCAGTCTCTCTCTGTCGCTTGCTGCAACAGGAGCTGCTGTGGAATCTAGCAGCTTCTGGGCTTTGGCTCCTCTGCTGATTAATCCTCACTAACCACTTTCCTTCTAACCCTCCTGGCTGATCCTCCTAATTTACCTTGCACGTAAGGCAAACCTTGGGGTAAGGTACAGGGGTGGGGAGAAGGTGGAAGGGTGGTTGGGAGCCCCTCCTGGGGTCTCTGATTTCTGGGAGGGGAGTTGTGTTGCTATATTACCTTTAACTTGTATATTTCTGTAAATATTCTGTATATAGTGTAAATATCTGCTGTACATTGTGCAAAGCTGTAAATAGAGCTTCATCACTTAACTTCCAGCCGACTGAGTGCTAGTCTGGGTCATTTTACAAAGTGTGGGGGGCGGGGAACTCCCAAACCTTCACAAGTTTCTACCAGAAAGTTCTATTTCCATTTCCTGTCCTTTTAGCAAATTTTAAGAACCTTGAATGAGACCAAGAAAAAGCAGCACATTAGTAGAAAAAATCAGGCAGTCAATCAGGAAGCATATCTTACAGTAGATGGACTTTTACCTGCTGTGGAATCTTATTCTGAATTGCTGGCAAAAGAACCTGTTTAGACTTGTCCTCCTGTAGGTAGTTCCTGTGTTCAGCCCCAGAGTTTTCTGTCTTGTATGGGTACACCAAGTGCTGAGAGGACTGGCTTTGCTGAAAAGGCCTCGATGAAATGCGGGTATGAGGTTTTGGAGGAGGTTGGGCTGGAGGGACAGGCTTAATATGCAAAGACGATTTATTATGCAGCTCCTTTTGTTTCCCCAGTTCCTGAACGCCCAGGGCATGCCCAACTTGGAAGTATGGATATCGAAGTGCCTAGAAGATAATGAATATGTTAGGATCCAACATACTTTTTAATTCATCTCCTCCCTAGGAGACAGTACAAATTTAATTTTGTTTTTTCTGGGGCAAGAAACGCCAGAAGATCAATCTCTCAACACTAGATTCTAGTAAGTGCAATCCACTTCAGAACAATGTCACAACAGTAGCAAAGTTTTAACAGACAGCAAGTTACCAAATCCCCTGGGGACTTGTAGAAAAGGAAAAGGTTCTGCAGAAGTCAGGTATTTAATCAGGTATACGACCACGTGGAGGCACATTTCATTATGTATTGTGTGTGTGGATGCATGTGTGTGTGCACACTTGTCACAGATTCAGACAGTAAGACTTGAACAACCAAAGAAACATCCTATCTCTTCTGTTATTCAGTTCCAAGATGGAATCAAGCAAAAGAAATACACCCTTTACAAATAACAGCATCTCATAATGGAGGGAGACCAACAAAGGCCACAAAGATGATTAAGAGACTGGAGCATCTCACATATGAAGAAGGACTAAGAGAGATGAGAGTGTTCAGCCCAGAGAACAGAAGGCCCAGGGGAATCTTATTGAAGTATGAAAATACCAGAAGAGAAGGTGCAAAGAAGATGGAGCCAGGCTCTTTTCAGTGGCGCCCAGTGACAGGACTAGAGGCAATGGGCACAAACTGAAACACAGGAGGTTTCCTCTGAACATCAGGAAATACTTTTTAATTATGACTAAGCACTGGCAGGGGGGATAGTCAGACGACCTCCAGAAGCCCCTTCCAACCTCACTGTGATTCAGTAGTGTGTACGAATAACAAGGAAGAAAGAGCACCACAGCTTTCATCTGCTCATCCTACCTACGCTCTGCTGCTGTTCATAGTGACTGGATTATACTTCATTCAGGTTTATTTCTACACACTGTAGTCACACATTTGACCACTGAACACACATTCCATGTAGCTGATGTTGCAAGTAAAGACTGGTTACACTCTTTGAATGAATCCCCTTTGTCTTGCAAGTTGCTCTTGGCTTTTGCTCTTCTCCCTTCTAAGAACTACACACTTGAACAACTGTAAATGACTGCCTACAGAAGGCGGCTTGCAGTGAAAGGAAGTATCACATGCAGATGTGAGAAAAAGAAAACAAAACCAAACCTGACTAGCTGTTGGTCGCTTTTTGGGGTCCCACTGCAGCATGTCCCTCATGAGCTGTACCGCTTCACTGCTAGCATTAGGTATGAGGGTTTTTAGGTTGTTAGGTACACACTGAGGCCAGCGAAAATTCATCGAGGCTGAAAGTTGGTAGCCTTCAGGCCAGTCATTCTGGAAGAATGAAATTTCCAGTCACAAAGAAAGTTCAGCTGTAAAACACAGTGACCAAGCACACTGACATGTAACAGATAGTGTCCACTCAACTCTAGACTATATTAAAGATTTCACTAGAAATTTTCAACTCAGACCTCTGGTGAGAAGTAAGTCTTCCTTTAAAGTCAAAGGCACAAATGGCATCAGGAGATAGTCGTCTTCCTATGATTCCGATTTCTAGCCACTTAAACCATATGTTCATATGCAAAGGTTTATAGCGTAATTACATACTGCTTATTTCAGAGAAAATAAGTTTTAATTTAGTTTACTCAGACATCAATACTATACTTATGCTTACTGTTATTGTGACATTCTTTATTATAGAGCACCTCTAGTATTGCAATGTGGACTGTCACTTTAGCTACCTTCTTTGGCGTCCCCAAAACTTGGCAAATTTTGTATATAGTATCAATTTCACTGGCTCCTGGGAAGAGAGGTCTTAGTGTGTAAACTTCTGCCATAATACAACCAACAGCCCAGATATCTATTGGAGAACTATAGCTGGTGGATCTCAGAAGAACTTCAGGAGCCCTGTACCTGTAAGGGAAAAAAAACCAAACCAAAAACAAAAAAGAAAAAAGAAAAACAAATCCCAATGATCAACACCCTCAGCATACACAAAACTGTTTAGCTCATCCCTCTTTGCTGTTAAGAGCAAGCATCCCTCTAAAAGGTCCTCTCCTACCCTACACATAAGACTTCATTTTTTTCTCTAGAATGAACAATTAAAACCTATGTAATCTCTTGTAAACTCTCTTATGCCTTCCTGGCATACAGCAAATCCAGCATGTCCCACCTGCCTTATCAGGCTCCCTCTTTGGTCCTGTACTAATGCTGTCCGTAAACTGTCTTGTACTAACTGAAGCTTTATGAGTTATGCCAAGCTTAAGTTTCATAAAGAAGAGGCATCAGAACTGGTATTACATTCAGCACAAATTTAATATTTCTTTAATGGTGTGATGATAAGTTTCCCACAACGCAGGTGACGTTAGTACTTACCATCTTGTGGATACATAATCTGTGTAAGGAGGTCTAGATCGGATTTCTCGGGCTAAGCCAAAGTCTGCTATTTTCACAAGTTCTGGTCCCATGCAAAGGAGATTTTCAGGTTTCAAGTCTCTATGAAAGAACCCTAAAATTCAAATGAAATGTTGATGTGCATTGCAATGCCACCCCCAGCTGTAGCCTTTATTTTCTACCTGGATTTAGTTCTTACTGCTGAAGCTTGACTAGCACAACAGAGTTCAGTCTCACGCAACTGACAGAGCTGGTCAGTGCAACTGCTGTTCAGTCAGGCTATGACCAGCATTATGTTCACATCACATGACAATTCAGAGCATTCAATTTGCTCCCTTTCAAGTGACACTTCTTTAACATCAAAAAATGTACACCACTTAAATGTTAATTTCATTCTAATTTTGATGGAAGTCTACAGAAGAGCAAACCTCCAGACCAAAATATTAAATATAAAACCTGAATACTGCCAGTATTGGAATCTCTCATATAGTGATGTTCTTCTGCTCATTGTTTACTAAAGCTAGTAATGTAATTGTTACTATGCTCATTAAAAAATGTACACAGACACTATCTTGCTCCAATTCAAAATGTCTGTATTAGATAAAACATAACCTACCATGTTTATGGATAAATGCAAGCCCTTGCAGGATCTGATACATAATATTCCTAACCGTAGACTCAGGAAACAACTTGTTTCTGTGGGATAAAAGGAAAAAAGGAAGAAATAAATATTAATGATTAAGTTCACAGATTATGTTATGCTATGTAAGGAACTGAAGATAAAAGGTAACAATGACAATAAAAATGCTAGACATATTTTAACCACTCTCAGGTAGTTTACTTTTTCAATAAAATTTGCATGATATTTAGAACTACTGGCACCATGTTAAGACTATGTGGGAGAGTGAACTAAAAAGAGGAAAAATATCAACAACAAAACCTGAACAAACCTTAACAAACCTGTAGGTTATAAGGTACACTCCTCAAGACAGCATGGGTTCATATTAATTTAGTGCCTTTCATGTGCTGTCTCTTCTGGTCTCTCTTCTAGAAAATACACAAGCCGTATTTTCACTTTCACTTAGTATCTAACACCTGATTTGCTACTTCTTTCTCTTCTGTTGTCTGAAAAAAAAAGTCTTATTTGCTACCAGTGAAAAGAGGAAACTCTTCTCATAATATTCAGGTGAGTAGATTAGCCACTGTGGAAGGTGGTTTAATGATAGCCTCTCTCACCAAGAGAGGATTCTGATCACACAGATCTGTACCAGCTGCCTCTCTGCAGAGCAAACACCACAGATGGATTGGGGTGGAAATTAGTGACAATTTTATTCAGAAAGAGATGAACAGTGAATGAAGAGGATGGTCTACTCCTTATTGAATTTCCTGAGCTCAATTTCCCTCAAAAAACAACCTGACCATCATATATTTACGATGCCGGGTGTCCTGTATATTAACCCATTGCCAAAGAAGCCAAAACTGTTATGGTGGCTCCAGCTACAGCATTTTCATTCTTAAAAAGGTATTTTGTGTAGTATTCATAGAGATACGCTATAACCATAACCTTACTTCGTTAAATCAAATTAGATTACCATCATCTCCCAGGCTGAATCTATGGTCTCCTAGAAAATGGCCTCCTTGGACAGAAATTCAAAGATGGGAGCTATTATAAACCTAATTATTCTCCGGAGGATGCCATCATGGCCCAAGGGCTAAAATGAACAGTTTAATCATGCTTCAGCATAAACTAAAAAAAAAATAGATTTTATTGAGAATGCTAACAAATTAAATAGGCAGTCTTTGGACATGCCAGTTCAAATTGAAAGGAAAAAAAATATTTCCAGAAGCAATCCAGAATCTGAGCTTTCATTATTATGATTTCAACCATTTTTTCTATTTACTCATATATTTAAGAAGGCCATAAGAGAAGAGGTGGTGATACCACTCTCTGTTGGAGAAAGTAATGCTGGTTGGAGTACTTCCCTAGAAAGGATCAACAGTTTCTCAGAGTAAGGGCTGTTAGAAGTCTACAGTTCCTAACTCCCAAAACAGTGTTTTTCTTATCTGCCAGGCTAATCTGGAAAGGGACACTGGAAATTCTCATTAAACTTTCTGGAATATGCTTAATAGGAGCCACAACTTCTACGGCAGCACAGAGTTTTAAGCCATAGTGATCTATCCCTAAATAAAGGATCCAAAGTCAAGTAACAGGGGTGCTAAAAGCACATTACACAATTAATTTGTATCAGGAATGGGTAATGCCATTACATACCTTTCTTTCATTAGCTGATAAAGATTTTCTTTCATGTACTCAAACACAAAATAGAGATGATCATTTTCCCTGATAACTTCTTTCAGCTTTACTACATTGGCATGGTTTAATTTCTTCAAAGACTACAAACAGAAAATACAAACAGGTTTTTACAAGGGTAAAGGTGAAAAAGAAAAAGAAGTCTCACTGATTCAGACGACTTGGCTTAAAACGGTGTTCAATATTTAAATTAGACAGCTCTGAGAACAAAGACCAGATCTCCAAGTACTATAAGCTATGTATACAGCACACATACCTGTCACTCAATGTGCTAGTCATTAAAAAGCCAGCTATCTGGCATCACAGCAGGCACCAAAACAATCCCTTTTTCTCCATAAGTCACCTGGCAGAATTCATACTTTTCTTGTACTTGTACCAGCAACAGCCAGGTTAGACTCAAGACTAAATACAACCACGGAAACTCTTCCCTGGTATTGTGGATGAACCCTGGCTCACTCATGCCCCTCAGTGGGATGAGGAGAGAATTGGAAGGGTAGAAAGTGAGAAAACTCACGGGTTGAGTTAAAGACAGTGCAATATGTGAAGCAAAAGCTACACACGCAGGCAAAGCAAAACAAGGAATTCATTCACTGTGTCACATTGTTCAGGTGTTCAGTCATCTCCAGGACAGCAGCTCCATCACATGTAACAGTTAGCTGGGAAGACAAACGTCATCACTCAAAAGGTCCCTCCCTTCCTCATTCTTCCCTCAGATTTTACTGCTGAACATAATGTCCTGTGGATTTCTCTTGCTCAGCTGGGGTTGTCTGTTCCACCTGTCCCCCAACTCAGTCTCCAGTGTGAAGAGCAGAAAAGGCCCAAGGTTGTGCAAGCACTGCTCAGCAGTAACTGAAACATCCCTGTGTTATCCACTGTTTGGTAACAAAACCAGAGCACAGACCCACACAAGCTGCTATGAAGAAATGAACTAATTTTGTACTTCTGTCTTCACCCTCCCTTCTTTTTAGATTTCCAGTGTATTCCACATTATTGCCATAAAAACACAGTACTGACACATGCTACTTTAAGAAAAGGGACCTAAGTTTTCTTCATGTTTCCAACAGTGGTAATCAGGGCTAAAAACAAAGGGCGGGCCTTAAGACATACCCTAAAGCTTTGCAGGTGTCAGAATTTCATGCTAAACGTCTGCCTCCAAACCAACTATCTACAAACAACTGCACATACAAAGGTTACTTGCTGTGCAATGGGCACGTTATCTCAAGCTCTGAAAATCAAACATCAATCATCTCCAGCTTTATGCTTGCTTGCTTAGACACCACTTACTGCAAGAAGGAAGCAGCTCTCTACAACCAAATGTTTGTTTTTTTTTTTCCAAAAGTACAGCATTTTAGTAAGAAATGATACAACTACAGACACCCTGTGTGAATGCAGAGCCAGGAAAGAGAATTGTTAATGTAACATGCCACAGCTCATACTGGGAACAGTTTTTGATAAAAAAGTGGACAAAATTTGATTTAATAAGACCTGCACCTAGGTCTGGACAAGCCCAGGTATCAATACAGGCTGGAGGATGATGAAATTGAAAGCAGCCCTGCAGAGGATGACTTGTGGGCACTGGTAGATGAGAAGCTGGACATGAGCAAACGGTGTGCATTTGCAGTCCAAAAGGTCAATTGCATCCTAGGCTGCATCAAAAGATGCATGGCCAGCAGATCAAGTGAGGTGATTCTGCCACTTTGCTCTGGTGAGACTTCACCTGAGTACTGTGTCTAGCTCTGAAGCCCTCAACACAAGAAGGACATGGACCTATGGAGCAGGTCTAGAGGAAGGCCATGAAAATGATCAGGGGACTGAAACATCTCTCCTACAAGGCCAAGTTAAGAGAGTTGGGGTTGACAAGCTTTGAGAAAAGAAGGCTCCAGAGAGACCTATCTTAGCCTTGCAATACCTGAAGGGGGGCTACAAGAAGGCTGGAGAGGAACTACTTACAAAGGCCTGCTATGATAGGATGAGGGGCAATGGTTCTAAATTAGAGAAGAGTAGATTTAGACTGGATGTTAAGAACAATTTCTTTACCATGAGGCTGGTGGAAGAGTTGCTCAGGAAGGTAGTTGAGGCCCCATACCTAAAGATATTCAAGGTCAGGCTCAACAGGGCTCTGAGCAACCTGATCTAGCGGAGGGTGTCCCTGTTTACTGCAGGGATGTTGGACTAGATGCCCAACTCAAATCATTCTATGACTCTATGAAAATTTAAAGTCATCTATTGAATGAAACAAGTACCTTAACCTCTCGAAGGTTCATGCACTCCTCCCAGGAATAAAACTTTCTCTTCATTCTACAATATTAGAAGGTAAAAAACCAATTAATACATGGTCAGTATCAGCTGGTCTTAGACCTGTAATTCTCATCACACCTTAACAATTCAGTTCTTCCATCAAAATATAAGGTGTTATCTCCTTTGCCAAAAAAGCTTTACATCTCTTGACAAGGTACACCCTAATAGAACTTTAAAGATACTACATAGGATTGTCTTTTCTCATATACATGTTTTGTTGCAAAAATTTCAATTCCTTCTAGTATGCAATGTGATGGAGTAGTCTTACTTGTAAAAAGCACAAGGGTTATGACACTTAGGAAGAGTTCAGATTAACTTTTGAAGCCTAATGAAAACCAAATAAAATCACTTAACTAGGTCTCAAACATAATCCTTCCTGCTCCTCTTCTGTTTTCACTGTAATTTCAATGCCTTTCCCCTCTAAGTTGCATTTCTTCATCCTTCAGTGTTCAATGCTCCCCATGTTTTTCTCTCTCTTACAAGTCACATCAATGATGCTAACTGCTCTTTGAATTCTGCCTTACCTTTCAAGCCTGTAAGTAGCTCTGCTCTACCAGAAACAACTGTATGGCAGTTTTGTTCTCTCCTAAGACAGAACACAATCCTGAACACAGGGTTTGTGTGCAATGCACGGTCCTCTTTGTTCATATGCAATTTATGCCTCAGTTCTTTCAGATGGATCTCCATGCTTTAGCATAAACAGGACAAAGGCTCACATGCATGCACACAATAGCATGGATTAAACTCACAAAAATACTCAACTGCTTCAAGTTTGGGTTTCAGAGGGAGTTAGGAACCTTTGGAAGCTAAGCATTTGTCAGAAATTATCATTAAAGTATTACTTGTTATTGTAGCAAGTTTCCAGTTCAAAATCAGCTGTTACCATTAGAACAGTTTAAGAACTACAAGCACTTCACTTTGTGAAGTGGTGTAGATTTTACTTAATTTTATTTTATTGAGCAGGGTTTTTGCAATTACTGTCTTGTGCACTTAGTCACCAGGTCATCTCTGGTTTTAATAATGGATGGGCATTAACGTGTAAGCTAAGAGAGTACCTACCATCTTCTGGTTTGTTTTGAAATTTCTGAGTTTCCACCATGTTGCAAAATGAAAATCAAAGGTGCCTCTGATAAGATTTCACAAGAAAAATACTCTCAGCACAGAGGATTTATAAAGCTGCTAAATCTAGCTATTGACTGTTCACACAAAACAGCATTGTACTGAAAGCTCTTTTGACAAGTATGTCCCTGAGTCATGCCTGGAATTTCAGGAAGATGCCTGTAATACTTTATCACTGTCTCTCGCCACAACTAGGACAAATAATGCCATTTACAAACTGAGGCCACTGCTGAAGCAGTAGAGAAAAACAAATGGATTTCTCAAGGAATTTTAAGGAAACATTAACAGACTAATACGTAATAGCATATAGACATGGAAAATGAAATGAGATCCATAGTGTTAATTATCACTGCATTAACATTAGAAATCAGACCATGAAATGTATGTTCCATGTAAGGAACAAAGAAGGGGTTGCAGACACTGAAGTAGCACTGAATATTCTACATAATATACATATTCTACGTAATATACATAATATGTTTGACTCTGAACAGTAGCAGAGCACTGTTACAGTAAGCCTCAAACCTTCTTTATCTTCTGGAGGGGCTCTGTAGGATAGAAGGCTTTGCATGTTGCCCCAACACAATTTTAAATACAAAGTTGTGAGGAATGTGAGTACTCAAATAAGCACAACCAAACAATGTCGACCGTATAGTGGAAAAACTTGTACTATCCACTGTTAAACAACAAATGATAGTACTTACTTTTTAATGGCTATTAACTCTCCAGATTCAATGCTTCTCCCTAGGAGGACAGAGCCATAGGTCCCATCACCAAGCTGTCTGATAGTTGTGTACCTATTCATGATGAGGATACTTCAGCTGCAAGCACATTTCAGTCCTTAGTGTTTCCTGTGTTTCTTCTCCAAGTGTAACCAATTCTTTCTGTGGTAGCATAAATACAGAGTACTCAGGACAGTGTGAACAGTTGAAGGAATCATGTTTTCAAGACTTAGCCTTTGGTCTGAAAGCACAGAACATAATCAATTTGATTTCTACAACCTTCTGAGATCACTTGTTTTGCAGACACCATTCTCCTTCAAAACAGTCCTCTAAGTTTTGAACAAATCCTTGTCTTGGTCTCTCACCAGATTCCAGCCTGCAGGTGACCAGATACATTGCCCGAATCCACTTTTAAGTTAAAAGCTAGAGGGACTTTACAGCAAGCTTGCAGGTAGCCTTAATGGGAGAAGCCATTACTAAAAGCAGAAAATCGAGTCTCATAGCTTGAAGAAAACAGGTTGCTACAAGAAAAATGAAGCATTACAATAATATAGAAGGGAAATTGTTCTAGACAAATTATCAGACATACAAGACCATTTAAAAAACCACACTGCCATCAGATAAACCAATTTCCCGACTTTCCGTAAGGTCCTATGTTAGACATACAGCCATATGTATTCCTTTCAACAGTCTCAAGGGGAAGAATATTATATTCATGTCAGGTAAGACCAAATTAATTTCACTACAGTAGCCCTCACCATGGACCAGTCTCTCGAAGTAGTAGCTACATCAAATTCTCAACTCAATCTTTTGTCCTGGCACTGCACGAACAGCAGAATGGTTGGTAATAAAGCAAAAATGTTCTTGCGCCCTCATTTAATCTAAATGTTGCTAGTATTTCTTTCTATATACTTTTGTTTAGAAGAAACACGACCTGTTCTGTCTAAATTAACCATATATTTGGAATAAAACACAATTTCCCTTGCAATGAGCATCTATTCTCTGTGTTCTCTTTTTCTACAGCTCTAAGGGTACAGTGATATTCATGGTTCTGTCTTCTGTAACCTGCATTTAAACTATATTTCCACTTTTACATTTTTTTTTCAGTAGCAGCTTTAAATATTTTCTCCATCTTGCTTATTTCACAAAGCCAAATTATGATTTTAGTAATAATAGGATTATGTTGAACTCAAGGCAGAGTCCCAATCCTGTAGACACAAGATGTTGTGAAGATCCTTTCTTTTCAGTCTCCTAAGCCTATAAGCTCCAATAATACTGGTAAAGGAACAAACAAAATTTAGGAAATACTACGTTAATACATTTTTTGCCAATTTTATACACCATGTATGAAAAAACAGCATGTCTGTAACCATCTTAAACACTGGATGGTGTCTCACAGGCAGGAGGAATTGCCCTCTACCAGTATACATTTATTTCCACACATTACTACAGGGAACCACAACTGAGTACCTTAAGTTAGAGGCCTAATCCCGTATTTTGTACCATTTGTCAAGCAACACAGAGCCTGTCCAGAAGAACAGGACTCTGGAGTATCAGTTTCTTTTTGGCTGGTTTTCAGGCTGTGCACCTGCACAGCGTAAAGTTACGTTTAGATAATGTTCTCCATCCGTGTTAAAAAGCTTTGGTTACTCCAGCTGGTAAATAACTGTACGGCAACTTAGAAGCCTTCGCTCCCAGGCCTTTGTTCAGATACGTGCTGAAAATTTCAAACAACAACAATTTCTTGCATGCTCTTCTAGTCTGAGAATGTATCATTTATTACTATCCAAACAAAAATTTTTATATAGTAACTTCAAATAGAAACAGATGGGACTTACAGATTTTTCATTACACACTCCACTAATGACAGAGCTCTCAAACTGTAATTCTAACAGATGCAATGGTTCACAATTTGTGGACTATTATGCTACCTCTAGTTTACCATTCACATATCCCTTTTCAAGAGATTGTAGAGAGGCTGAAGGCAGATGCTGTAACACTACAACTACCTGAAAGGAGATTGTAGCGAGATGGGTGTTGGTCTCTTCTGCCAAATATCACGACAGGACAAAAGGAGACAGCCTTAGGATTGTGCCAGTGGAGGTTTAACGATCAGATATTAGGAAAAATCTCTTTACTGAAAGAGTGGGCAGGCATTGGAATAGGTTGCTCAGGGAGGTGGCGAAGTTACCATCTCTGGAGGTGTTAGAATATTGCATAGAAATGGCATTTCAGGGCATGGTTTAATGGCCATGGTGGTCTTAGGTCGATGGTTGCACTGTGACTTCATATAGAAATTCAGTGATACACAGTGAAGTTGATTTAAAAACTCTAATTTACTTTGCAAGATTTATTCCATGTCTTTATCACCTTCTGATACCTTCAGCTCTGGGAATGAACTAAAGCATACCCTGCAGACTGTTCCACCTAGGTAGAATCCCACTAATACCACAGGAAAAAGCACAAGTCTCTTATTAACAGTTTGGAGACTAATGGCATATATAATCTAGACTCGATACTAGTCTAGAACTAGAATTTAGGCAAAATTACTTCCTTAGAGGATCTAATATAAACTGCGAAATTATGACCAAGATACTACAAGGAAAGATATAAAGATACTACTTTCCTCATATTTTGTGTTCAGACTCTACCTCACCTATAAACATTTTTCCCCCATAGAAATCAACCAGAAAATCCCTTTAAAAGAGAGCTTATTTTAACATATCAAGAATACTTTCTGACTCTTAAATTTAACGCAAACTTACTATTTTGCTGATGTTTGCTTTTAAATAAGTAGACACTCCCGTTTAAAGGGCTACAGTGCCGAGAACCCAGAAGTGAAACCGGCCAAAGCTGAAACATGCCAACAGTAAATAATGTGCAACAGCATTTCAAACGTTCTTGTGTGCTTTGGCAATAACATGAAATGGTTAGATGCTTTCAACAGGATGCACAGCGAAACGCGCGGTTTAAAGCCATGGGTTTCAATCGAGGTTCTCCCAGCAGCCGCTGTATGCAAGCGGAGGCTTCGGGAGTTCCCCCCTGAGCGGCAAACCAAGACAGCAGGAGCGGTGGGAGGCGTTAACCCTTTAGCAGCAGGAAGACCCGAGCGATTCCAGATATGGCGAGGAGGCGAGCCGCAGGCCCCTGTGCCTGTCCGCCGCCACAAGCTAGGTCGTAGCTCCCGCTCGGCCTTCACACCGAGGCGGTAACCGATTTCCCGCCTGGGCCCCGACACACGCGACTAACCTCAATGGCAGAAGCGGATGTCCCCACGGCCATCGCCGTGCCACGGCGGTACTCACCGCGTATGGGTTTTCCCTCCTCTGGCCGAGGCCCGGCCAGCGGAAGCCGCGCGACAGGCGCCTAATGTCGGCACTGGGGCTCCGCAGCCCCCGGCGGCTGCCACCGCGGCCCCCTTGCCCAGCTCTCACTGCTTTGGACGAGCTGCGGCCCACGGCGGCCGCGGGGCTCGCTCAAGGCGCCGCCGGCCGCCGAACCCATGGCGCTCCCCGCCGCGCCCCCCACTCCGGCCGCTCCCCGCTCCACTATGGCGGGGCTCCCCACGGGGGGATAACGCCCCACGACCGCGGCCGGGCGAACCGCTAAACAAACGCCGCGCCGGCCGATCGCTGCGCCTGAGGGCTGGCCGCGAAGGCCCCCGAGCCTCGCCGCCACGGCCTCAACCTTGGGGAGGGGTTTAGGGGTGTGCCCCACCCCGCAAAGTGCCGGCTATGGAGGAGCGAGACAACAGACCGGGAGCAGCTTGGCATTACCGCTGCTAGAGAAGGGATTATAGCTAAGCTGGCTTTCAAACGTCATAAAAAAAATATTAACAGTCCTCTGATGACTCTCCTCTACGTAACAAAACTGGATGCAAAAATGCCAAATTGTAATCGCAAGGCAAGAATATCGATGCTTCAGCCTTCATCACCAGAGTATCAGCAGCTCTCTAGCAGGGTCTAGGTAAGGCTGGGCAGGGAGGAGGCGGCATAGGAAGGTAAACGGGAGCTAAACAGTTAGCACTGAGCAACAGAGCATCATATCCGATTGAGTAAGTCTTAGCTTCTTTCTCACCGTGTCCAGAAGCAAAGCACAGAGTTACATCACAGCGTTTGCATGGCAGGGTGACTTGGTGGCACAGTCCAGAAACGGGCACATCCAGCTCTTCCCCTGGCAGAGAATTTTACATCGGTGAACCCTGCAGTAGAAGACGGAGATTTCACAAGATTTAACATATTATTTAGCATATTTAGCATGCATTTGTTAAAGATACTGTGAGAGAACTCCCAAAAAAGCTCTGGATGCCCTGAAACACACACACACATCTAAATATTTTTCAAGTATTTGAAAAATTAAAATTTGTCAAACAAATAAATAAATAATGAAAGAGTTAAATTCCCTCTTAGGAACTTGCATTACTCTCAGTAAAGCCAGCAGAAAGAGTGCAAGCTTACTGATATACCAAGAACAGATTGCTGCTTTAAGCCATCCCTATTACTGCTCATAAGCATAAACAGCTATCAGCACCCAGCTCAGGGGCAGCTGTAGTATCCTGCTTTTCTGTTGCTAGAGGTAGGGCTTCTTCATGCCCAGAACAAGAGACACACATCCAAGTAGGAGAAAAGTTTGGCAGCTTTCACTCCAACTCCAGAAATATTGAAGACAGCCCGTCGTATCACTCCACCTCAAAACCTCAGCTTGTCAAATCAAATATTCACACAGGGTCTGCCAGCACCAAAAGGCTTCCAGAGCCCTATCCCACCTCCAACCAACCAGTCAGGGATGTACTCCTAGGGTGTCAGACAGCTCTGCTGCTACTCACACTCTCCTCAACACAGAACATTTCTACAATCACTTAGATTTGAACTCCACTGCTGGTACCAACTTCTGCACCTCTCTAATTCCCTCTGGCAACAATCACTTTTCCCATGGCCTGCTTCTTCCCATGCATGGGCTGTTAGCCGCCCATCTCCAGAACAGGCATACACTCTATGTGCTCCTAAAAAATATTCAGGGCTGCAGGTATGCATAAGCCTGCAGAGGTCCTAAATACAGATTGATACATGTAGTGTTCATTTAGGGAAAAAAAAAATAAAATAATATATATTGTAAAAAATTCGGTTTAGTCCTACCTTAGTGAACCTGATGAGGTATGCTGACAGCACATAAAGACTATTCATGGAAGTGGATGGGCAAAGGACAGGGGATTAGGATATTAATTCAGTAACATTGATATCTATATAGCCAACAACGACTTCTCTGTTAACTGGATTTTAATTTGTCTGTAATAACGGCTACGTTTGACTGCAGTCACAGTGAAAATGGCAGCTCCCACAAAGCCCGGCTTCAGCTGAGGGGCCGCACTGAGAGAGCAGAAGACCGCCTCGGAGGCCGGAACATTGCCGCGTTACCTCTGCTCCGGGACCAGAGTGGCAGGAGCAGCGTGCTGGGCCAGGCCTCAGGCGCAGCGGCCACCACCAGGCAGAGCATTTTCTCCAGTAGTTGTCGACGCGGCCAGCCCTGGGGGACTACACTTCCCGGCAGACTCTTCGCCGCCGCCGGGCGGGATCGGTGTGGGAAGCGCCGTTCCCCAGCCGCCGCGGCCTCAGCCCAGCTGGGTGTCGCCCGGGAACTACGTTTCCCAGCAGCGAGGGTGCTGCTCGGTGCAGGCGAAACAGTAACTCCGGGCCGCGATGCGCGCCGGGACGCGTAGTCGGTGGGGCCGGCGTCCGTGCCTCGGAGCGACCCGTGCGTCAGGCGGCGCTCCGACCTTGCGGGTTTGTCTGGTCGCGTCTCCGCTGCTCCCGGTCCGCCTGCCCCTCACTCGCCGGGAAGATGGCTGCCGTACGCAGGGCCCGCAGTTACTCCCGCTGCGTGGTGCGCTTCTCCGACCGAGAACTCTGCTAATTTCCCCCCGCGGGGAGGACACAAGGACCAAGCAGGGGGGGCAGAGACCCCCGGGACGGGACAGCGCCGCCCGAGCGTTGGCAGCATGGTGAGCGGGCCTGAGCCAGCCGTGCCCGGTTCCCCGCCGTGGTGCGGCCTGGGGCGGGGGAGCGGTACTGCGGGGTGCGAGGCACTGGGCGCCCCGTAGTGAAGCTGCGGGGGCAGACAGGCGGCCGCCGTGGCAGGTGCAGGAGGAAGGCGGCCCGACCCCGCCCTGCCCTGCCCTGCCGCCGGGGGCACTTGGGGCCTGGTGGTTGCAGCTAGGGGGTGTGTGCCCCGGGGCGAGAAGAGCAACACCCGGAGCAGTGCTGCCGCTACCGGCTTGCCCTGTCAGCTTGCCGCGGCCACCGGGTACTGGTTGATGCCTTTGTGGAGTGTGCTGTGGTCCTGGCCGGGATCCCGCCGCGAGTAGCCGCGCCTCAAGGAAACGCGGCAGCCTTCCGCAGGGGACTTTGGGCTGATGAGTGGGGCAGCTAGACTCAGGACCGATCTGCTATATTCAGAAACGCCAGAACAAGTCACCGTGTCTTAAATCACCATACCGTCATGATTACAAGATATATTTTTGAACACACACTTGATTTACCACAGTAGGTGTGACTTGCTCATTTTCTTCCAAACCCAAAAGATCCCTAGCTGTTGGTCACAGTTTTGCTCTGTCACGCTTACTTCTGTAGCTCTGTACTGTTCGTGTGTAGCCATGTTCGACTGGTGACAGTCGGCTTTGAACTGTTTCTGGTCTTAGATTTATTTTGCTGAAACACAAATTAAACTATTGAAGGACTTGATATTACAGCGAGTTTAGTAGGTGATTGTTGTGCTCTGAGAAAATCAACCTGCAATTATTGGTTGCAAAACAATCAATGCTAAGCTGTCCAAATAAACTAGTTTTGCATTTGAGAAATTATTTGTAAAGCTTACAAATGAATCGGAATCAAATCTGCTCAGCTGACTTCTTTTTACAGGTCACATGCTTGCTTTTGACATGTTGGCACTTTGGTGGCTTGAGTGGCTACCACTTTTCTCATGGAAAATTACTTGAGCTGATCAGAGACACTATGATGTCGCACTTTCAAGCAGGATAAAGTCAGTGTTCCATGTGATAACTGACTTATAGAAGGAAGAAGACCAACAGTATAAAGATGATCAGGCTAGATATATCCATCAAATAGCAGTTACAGTGTAATGTTTTGTGAACTTACAGCTACAGTTTAAGTATTGCCAAATAGGGAACAAGTAGACGTTTTTTACAATTTACAGCCTATTTTAGGTATGGTCTCTGGAGCTGTTTGCTAGTGAAGATCCTTGCTTCAGCAATACCTGTGTTTACTCACTTATTCTAGCAAAACCATAGGATTTCAGTGTATCAGATCAATAGCGGAAAGCTTCGTTATAGAGATTAGTTTTCTAGCCTGGTTAAGCATACGGTAGCAATGTGGTTGAATTGCTTTACTGGTAAATTAAGGGGGGTGATCAGTTATGCGGCATAACCTCTGTCATGAGAGACTGCAGATCACACGTGAACTAAATATAGAGGAGGTAATGACAAAAGTCATAACTTTGATTGTAATCAACTTTATGATGTTTTTTGAAACGTTGGATATGGACTAGCTCTTCATAGTATAGTATATTTTTTATTTGTATTGAGAACTCTTTCAAGTTCTAAAGAGCATTGAAAGACATTTTGGAAACACTTGGTCCAGAACCATGACTGTGACTCAGAAATACAGGAGGAGTAGAGCAGTGGAAAAGAGGTGAGGAACACCAAGGTTCTTGAACAGATTACTGAAACAAAAAGGTTTTAAGTATGAGGTAAACTTCAGACAGCTTAATAATCTTCTAAATAATTTTAACTCTTAAATTTGTTTACATGAGCTAAAAGTTTTAATGGGTGTGCCTTTATCCACAAGAAGATAATATGTTGATTTAGTTTAGAAATTACTAGTTTCTGCATTTTACTGATAAAACTGGGTTTATTCTGCCCGGACTGAGGACTGACTGCACACAACACAGCTGCAAAGCAGAAGCCTTGCACTCTGCACAGGCAGAGGTAGGCCTTATTTGTGTCAGCCCAGTGCTATAGTAATGCACTTACAGACATCCATTTCAGTGCTAGCTCATTCGTAGGCTAAAATAATACAGTAGGGCTGCTGTCATTCATAGGATATTAACTGTCTGCAGTCAAGATCAGGAACCAAAACTTATGATATTTATAAGTTATCTAGTCCATCCTCACTCTTAACACTGCTAGTGCTTTGGAGCGTTCTGGCTTACCTGTCTACTCCACCAAGAAATTAAAAATGTGCAACCTTAAAATCAGATGCAATGTCTATTTACTTTAACTATCCAACATTGTCTGCATTATCAATTGTAAAAGATAAATCGAGACATTGTTGAAAACACATCTGCGTATGACAAACCAATAAGTTTGTGTAATTTGGGGAACTTGAGATGAGTGCTACAGCTGAATCCCAAGGAGGTGCTTTGTCATGAAGACAAAGAGATTAAACATTGCCTTCCTGTCAGGTTTGCCAGTATTCTGTTGTTTGATCATGAACTTCCAGATGCTATAATAAAATTATTTTCTGAATACAAAATGCTTTGATTTCTAAATGCACATTGTGCAGGAGATTGAAATTTCTTTATGAGAATTCTTAAGAATCTCACAGAACGTCACTTTGAGGTTTTGAATGCTATCTACAGTAGGAAGGAATGGGAAACAAAATTTCACAAGTAGTTGTGGTAATCTTAATATAAACTTTACCTTTTTATAAGTTCACTTTGCATTATGTACTTGCTAAACTACAGATACAAATTTCAGCACAGAATGGTAGAAAAACTGGGATGCTTCAGCTGCAGGAAGAACTTCAGACAAATGTCTTAGTTTTCGTTGAAGTGTTTTATTTTCTTTACTACCACCTTGCTGCTGCTGTTGTTTCAGTGGACTGTCACTGATGCTCAGAATTAGCTTTCCTTTGGTTTAGTATAGATTTCATAAATCTCAGTATATTTGACAAAGAGAGTTTGTATCTTTTTAAGTTTTGCTCTTAAAGTAGCTAACTTATAGAATCATAGAATCATAGAATGGTAAGGTTGGAAGGGACCTCAAGGATCATCTAGTTCCAACCCCCTGCCATAGGCAGGGACACCTCCCACTAGTACAGCTCACTCAAGGCCTCATCCAATCTGGCCTTGAACACATCCAGGGAGGGAGCATCCACAACCTCCCTGGGCAACCTGTTCCAGTGCCTCACCACCCTCACTGTAAAGAACTTCCTCCTAACATCCAGTCTAAATCTCCCCTCTGCCAGTTTAAGCCCATTGCCCCTTGTCCTGTCATTGCAGGACCTTGTAAATAATCCTTCCCCAGCCTTCCTGTAGGCCCCCTTCAGATACTGGAAGGCTACTATCAGGTCCCCTCGAAGCCTTCTCTTCTCCAGGCTGAAGAGCCCCAACTCTCTCAGCCTGTCCTCATAGGAGAGCTGCTCCAGCCCTCTGATCATCTTTGTGGCCCTCCTCTGGACCCGCTCCAACACTTCCATGTCCTTCCTGTGCTGAGGGTTCCAGAACTGCACACAGTACTCCAGGTGGGGTCTGACGAGAGCAGAGTAAAGGGGCAGAATCACCTCCCTTGCTCTGCTGGCCACGCTTCTCTTGATGCAGCCTAGGACTCGGTTGGCTGTCTGGGCTGCATGTGCACACTGCAGGCTCATGTTGAGCTTTTCATCAACCCAGACTCCAAGGTCCTTTTCCTCAGGGCTGCTCTCCAGCCATTCACCACCCAGCCTGTATTTGTGCTTGGGATTGTGCCTACCCAGGTGCAGGACCTTACACTTGGCCTTATTGAATTTCATGAGGTTGGCCTGGGCCCACCTCTCCAGCCTGTCCAGGTCCCTCTGGATGGCATCCCTGCCCTCTAGCAAGTCGACTGTGCCACACAGCTTGGTGTCATCTGCAAACTTGCTGAGAGTGCACTACATTCCTCTGTCCATGAGCTCTCTATCCATCCATGCAGGCCTCCTGGCATTCTTACCTGCCTTCCTCTTTTCAGGGATGCATTTTTTCTGAGCCTCAACTCTGTAGAACTTTGTTCTCTGTAGAACTTTAAGTTTTGTTAAGTTTTGTTAAAGGTCTTATTTGAGGTCTTGTTTAACCTGTCTTACATCAGTACTGTAAATAAAAACAGCTGTCAACCTCTCATGCTAGGCTTTTTGTTTGCAATACGTTTCCTGTTTAGTTTCAAGTCTGATTTTTGGGATTGCCCTTGTTGTCCTATGATTTTCATAAAATGTTGTTATTCAGAGCACTAGTGCTTTACAAATCAAGACTACCATTTAGTGATTAAATGTTAATTTCTTGTGTGAAACATTCCGGTTTAGTACTGAAGCTTTGGTTCTACACTTTGCCTCAGACACTGAGTGTGTATTCATTCATGTTTTATGGCAGTACACTAATGCACAAATGGTACATAAGTAATCTGCTGGATTGATGTGACTGAAATGCAGATCTCAACTTCATTGGGTTAATAGGGAAGTGCAAACATTACCAGTAATTTTAGGATAAATTTTTATCATCAGTTGAGATAGAGCCATGTCATATGTGGGTAGCGTAGGGAAAAGGGGAGTATTCTTATTTAATGTATGTCCATGACATTTGTGCTTTGTGAATATGTTGTAGGCACTTACGCAGACTCTATAATCACATCTGACTGCTCTTTACTAGGCAGAAGCTGAAGAAGATTGTCACTCTGATTTGGTGAGAACTGATGACAATGAAACATCTGGTGAAGCAAATCTTCAGGTACGTCCCAGATGCTAGTGTTTTTTTACAAACGGTACTGCTGTGATTTCCGCTGTGTTACTTACTTGCGCTTGTTTCACTGAAAGTGAAATAGACGAATGCTACATGATATTCCAAGTGTCACATTCAGTCTTCAGATACCTGTGGTGATGAAAAGAAAGTTTGTGGCAGATTTGGGATTTATTTGAACAAGCGTAGAAAGCAGACAGTGGTTTCTGTATGCATCAAATTCCAATTCAAGTTGTCACTGTCTTCTGGAGCAGAAAGTGGGTAAAAGCAGTCTAATGAAAAGTGTCTTCTCTTACAATACTAGATTTCTGTGTAGTTGCTCCTCAGTAGTAGTGATGATTGCAGGACAACTGTAAAGTGTAACTTCAAAGATGCTGATAAAATGCATGGCAAGAATTACAACTTGTCGTGTTTTACAAAATATAGTCCTTTCTTTTTAAAAGAGAAGGGAGTGTAAGGACTTGTTTATATATTATATAACTGACAGCCTTGACTATGATAAAGCTTAGTATGCTTTGTACAGCAAATGAGGTTTTCTAGATTTTAATTTCAAGAGCTAATTGAATTCTTGCTTAAGATAACTCTGCATGAACAAGAATAAAAGTCCTGTCCAGAAAGAATACTTTTTTATAGAGTCTTGGGTCGTAACTATGCTAACAACCACTTTGTGAAACATCAGTTTTTCTTCTAAGGTGAACAGTCCAAACAAAAGCACTTAACATTGTTGAATTAGACTAATGAAGTACTTATGCCTTTAAAAAAAAAAATCCACTGCCAAACAATTGTTAACTCTGTGTCTAAACTCATTGAAACTATTTAAAGCTTGGAAGTGTAGAGCATAATTTTGAAATTGTTTTTTGTGATTGTACTTTATAATTCTCCTCAGAAGATGTGCTGTCCAAATGTATAATATGGAATCACAATTAACTGGATTTTTTAGGCAGAGCTTCAGATGTTCAGAGCTCAGTGGATGTTTGAGCTTGCCCCAGGTGTGAGTTCTAGTGGGTCGGAACCTCTGCCATGCAGAGCATCTTCAAGAGGAGCTGGAGTAAAGTCTGCAGATTCCAGGGGGAAACAGGAGATAGCAACAGAGGAAAAGGTACCAAAAAAGAATTTATAATTTTGAGATTTTTTTTTTTAATGTACGTTAGTATTGCAGCAATCTAGAGGAACAACAAAGGTGATTCACCTGTTGTCTCCTCAATTATGTCTTTCAATAATCCTACACTAATCTTTCTGAAAGAGGGCAAGAAAGAGGTAAAAGGCAAGCAGCAGGAGTATGGCTTGTTTGTTTATTGGGAATTTGAGTTATGGCTTGTACAACGTGAATATGTCTTCTCACACCTTTTGTGGAGTTATTTTATTCATCTCCTTCAGGATGAATAAAAATATGTAGGATGTAAAAAAGTAAGATGAAAACCTGGTCTAAGTCAAGTGACAACATCCTTGTATTTTGAGGATTTTAAGAAGTGTTCTGTGTAATTTGTTGTGCAGGCAAAAGAACTTTTCTTGAAGGCGGTGGAAGAAGAACAAAATGGGGCCCTTTATGAAGGTAATGTGCAAGTCTGTATTGAACACCCTTTCTTAGTTGAATTTGATTTGAAACTTAAAGAACCAAAACAAGGCTTTAGATATATATATATATATATATATATATATATATATGAACTTACATATCTATATATGAACTTAGATCAGGCACAGATACATTAATCAAGGACATGTTGGGACATCTGTTTCCACACCACTTCTGTTTGCTGACCTGGCTCAGGTCACCAGAATCCAAGTGGCATTTCAGCCTGCTTCTGAAATCTGCTGATACCTGATATTTGTAAGACAGTTACGTGCATCAGCTTCTTCATGTTTAAATACAGTCCTGGACTTGCTGCAAGATTAAATGCCAAAGTTGAGACCAATCTCTGTAAGCTGGCTGCTGGTATTCCTCATCCTCACCAACAAAGGGCAGTACAGTCACTGGCCCTGACATGAAATCAAGAAAACAGGAACATTTACATTCCCCCAGGTTCAGGCTTCTCAGAAGCCATATTCTGACCTCTGCAGGTTTTGTTTGTAAAAGTTCAAGCTGGGGGAGAGCTGATGTGGGAATACAGAAAGTTGTAAAAAATAGAGACATGATCTTAATACTGGCATTAAAATGGGCCAAATGTACAAGTGATGAATCCACTTAAGGATCCACAGAGTTAACTCTGGAGAAGGATATTCTACAGCTTAAATAACTTCATTCCCACAGGATGATTTTCCTGGGCCTATTTCTCTACTCAGTATTTGTAGCATCTTTAGAGCATTAAAGGCAGAAGTGCTTTCTCTGTGTGCTGGAAGAAACCCATCTGTTAGTTTTTGCTTACGCCCTATAGCCTTGTGCTTGCTGCGTAGGTTTTTGAGAAAGCTGCTTTCTTCAGTCAGGTTTCTCACCCTCAGTGTTTTGCACTGCTTTCTGCTCTTCCTTCTGTAGTCTCTAAGGTTTTGCCACAGTAAGATCTGTGTATCTGTGGCTGAAGTTTTACAATTGCAACAATATTTTGTTGATCCTTCTCACCTTTACAATGTTACATATGTCTAATTGACTGTACTGTCCTGGGGATGTAAGGTACCTGCATCATCTTTCAAATTCTCTTTCATATTCTGGTTATTTACAAATGTAATGCCTAAAATCTTTACGGGGTGCTGAGAAAGATTTGTAATTACTGGGCAACAAAATCCAGACTTTGTGCCATGCTAATGTAAAATTTAAACTCCATAATGGAATTTGAAGTAGCTAAGGTTAAACTCACCTGAGAGAGCTCTTCGTTGTAAAAGAAAATTCATTAAAATTTTAGTTTTGAAAATAATGTGTAAATGTGTACTGTCACACAGAATTTGAACCTAACCAGTTTAGATTAAATAAGATATACTAGGCAAAGGTATTTTCCACCATTTAATGCTTTTAGCTGAAGCCATCTCTCTGAAAAAAAATCTTTGCTTTGGCATCATACATACTTAAACATTAAACTTACATTTACAGCCATCAAGTTTTATCGTCTAGCCATGCAGCTCGTACCTGACATAGAGTTTAAGATCACCTATACACGGTCCCCAGATGGTGATGGAGTTGGAAAGAGGTGGTAAGAATGAAGATTTTCTACTTTTGTGTACAGGAGTACTGAAATGTGAGATTTTTAAAGCATATGGGATAGGCAGTTGTAAGTCTCTGAACATTTGGAGAATGGCTCTACTTTCATTTGGATAGACTGCTTCATAGACAGTTTACAGATGCGTCAGTCCAAGAAGGACTTTTCTGCGCTGTAGTTCAAAGGAAATAACAGGCTTGTTTGGAGCTAGTTAAGTTCAAGTGAAATGTTTACAAATAGTTATGTTGTTATTAACAAAAAAGAAAAAAAGGCATCACTCTATATTACATTTGACTGATTTTCAAACTTGAATTAAATGTCTAGGATCAACTACAAAATTGTAGGTGGCAAAACAATCAATTAGTAAAAGCTTTGTATCATATATCATAATTAAGCAAAGGAATATACTATTGTTCTTACGCTACCACACCCAAATGAGAGCATTTCCAGTAAGCAGAGCAATAAGATTTAGAAGCTCATAGATTGTAATGGGAGTGATCTGGTCTTTCAACATTACACACGTTAAAATACCCTTAGCCTCAAGACACTGGATGTGTAGAGGCTTAAGGGTCACCTCACTTAAGCCCAAGCTTTACATTTGAAGACAGGATTCATGTTAGTGCTAAAAGTTCTGCTATAGCTCAGATAGCCAGTAAAGACAAGCTTATGGAACAGAAATTGGCAATTTACTGCTTACTGGTAGCATCCTTAGATGCTGATAATAGTTCCAAGAAATCAAGAGTTTTAAAACTGTGAATAAAAGAGGAAAGAACAACCATGTCCATGTGACGTTACTAGCTCAGTCTCGATGCCCCAGGACGCTACAGCTTCCATGCAATAGTTAACTCAATATAAAAGAGAGTAAGATGAGATAAGTGCTTTATTTATATCCATTACTTCAATTTCTGAATGCATAGCTGGCATGAAGTCTTTGCCGTGCACTTGTGCGCTAGAAAAAATATCGGGTGGCAAGCTACCGTCACATCAAAATCCAGGTTTTTCTTTATAATAACTTTCTCTACTTCCTTCATTAAGACTGACACTAAGTTGGGTAGGAGTGTGAGTCTGTTTGAGGGGAAGGTTCTGCAGGGGAGGGAATCTGGGCAGGCTGGATCAATGGGTCAAGCCCAACTACGTAAAGTGCAACAAGGACAAATACTGAGTCTTGCACTTGGGTCGCAACAACCTCATGCAATGCTACAGGCTTGGAGCAGAGAGTCTGGAAAGCTGCCCGATGGGGCTGTTGCTTGATAGCCATCTGAACTTGAGCCAGCAGTGCGCTCAGGTGGGCAAAAAGGCCAAGAGTATCCTGGCCTGTATCAGCAGTAGTGGGGCCAACAGGAGCAGGAAGTGATTGTCCTCCCGTACTTGGCACTGATAAGGCCACACTCTGAGTACTTTGTTCGGTTTGGGAGCCCTTACTACATGAAGTACATTGAAGTGATGGAGCATATCCAAAGAAGGGCTGAGGATCAGTCTTCAGTGAAATGCAAGAGTGAAAACATCCCCAAAGTTAGTAAATCTCTTCACTATCTTGCACTGTGACAAAGATTACAGAACAAAACTTTTTCACAGTAATTTACTTCCTCTTTTTGTGGAGTCAAGCAATTCTTCAGTGACTACACTAAAAACAGTGAACAGTGAGCTCTCAAATCCAAAAAGAAGGAGGAGTTGGAATTAAATGGGGAAAAATGTATTGTTACTGTCATAAGGATTCCAGCAAAACCTAAATGAACTTGGTAAGATTGCAGTAGTTGTTTTATCGTACAATGACATGAGATTGCTTTACAAACAGAGAGAATAACTATACTGGATGAGAGTAAGACAGTGGATTAATGCCAAGATAAGGACATCTGTTGGTATGTTTTGTCCAATATCACAGTCTTGGCATTCTCCCTTCTCTAGTGTCGAGGATAACAAAGAGGATGACAAAATGGCTGATCTCCTGTCTGATTTCCAGCAGCAGTTAACTCTTCAGGAATCTTCAGTGAAACTCTGTCAGCCTGAGGTTGATGTCAGCCAGACCCATATCTCAGGTATGAGTTAAAGTACACTATAAGAGTTCAGAGGCAGAATTCATAGAAATGTTTTTCTGTTGAAACATTTGTCTTGTTCATTCTAAAACCATCTTTAAAGAATGTGCATAATTTATCTCTGTTTACTTGTATAGTTAAATGTAAAGGAAAAAAGACCACAACGAACTTAATGAATCTTTTCCTTTTAGATGATTTTGCCTTTATCACACAAGCTTTTCAATGTAGTAATGCTACTAAGTAGAATTTTTTCAGTGTCAGTGTCATACTTAAACGTAGCAGCTTCTAGAACCAGACTTGTTGAAGTAAGTGTATTACAGTTTTCCGTTTGGGTAATGTTTGAAAAAGTGAAATGCAAGGGTTTCTGTTTGGTTTGTAAATATGTATGTGTGAATAAGAGACTATTGTTCTGTGAAGACTATGCATTTCCTGTTTTATCTTATCATCTTACCATAATGCATTTTGAACTCTTGATTTTTATTCTTTTGTTACATGACAATTTTCTGGTGTATAGTGACTTTTTTTAACTAAATTGGGTTTTCTTTGGTTTGTTCTCTTGCACCCAACTGTGATATGGAAAAGTAGATTTTCTTTGTGAAAAGTCAGAGCTTCAATAATGGCCGAACTTGGAATTACAAATGAGCTATTGGTTTGCAGGTTATCGTGTAACAAGGATTTCTTTTTCTTTGCAGTGTTGCCTATGGAAGTACTAATGTACATTTTCCGATGGGTGGTTTCAAGCGACCTGGACCTGAGATCGTTAGAACAGTTATCTCTTGTCTGTCGAGGATTTTACATTTGTGCCAGGTATTGCAGATATTTTTTAAGAGTGAAGCTTCTCTCTGCTCTAAGGAATTTAAGAAGAGCTTTTTAATGCTCAAGTACATGTAAACAGTATATAGAAAAGGATAATAAATCCATAGAGCAAAACTACCTGTGTTGGAAAGGTGGGGATTATGGTTTGGTTTCTTTTTGGTTCTATTTTTGGTTTTGTTTTGCTTTTAGACTGCAAAATCATAGATGTAGGGCTATGTCCTGTCTTTTCTGCCCATGGCAATTTTCGTGTTATGTTCCTCGCAGTCCTAATCAGCTTTTGAGTACACCACTAAATGTGGCATATTAGATAGCTTCACTGTAATAAAAATATTGCTGAAAGTCTTAATTGCTCTACCTTGTTTGAAAGTCAGAATTGCAAAATAGTATCTGTTCTGTTGTTATGGCTACACAGAGAATTGCCAGGCTGCTGCAATGTGACCTGTGGGTGACCTGTACTACTGGGAGGTGTCCCTGCCTATGGGGGGACTACTAGATGATCTTTGCCAACTAGATGATCTTTGAGGTCCCTTCCAACCTTACCATTCTATGATTCTATGATTCCAATCTAATGTTATTGTTCTGCACTTGGCTGAAAATGACATTGTGCTCTTGAGTTTCACTGAATGAAGGAAGCGTCTTTCAAACACTCCAGGGTTACGTAAATTAGTCAATGATTTTAAACTATAAACTATACTTGTTTAAGAAAGTTTCTTTTCCTTGCACCCCAAGCAACTAATGGAATGTGTTACTTTGATGTATAAAAGCTAATTAAGGTTCATTGGAGAGTTACGGGGTTTGCTTTTTTCTCATTTTTGCTAGAGATCCTGAAATTTGGCATCAAGTTTGTTTGAAAATATGGGGCAGGAGCTGCAATAAACTTGTGCCCTATGGCTCTTGGAGGGAAATGTTTTTGGAAAGGCCCCGTGTTCGATTTGATGGTAAGGTGTGCTTTTCAAAATAGTTTTGGGGTTTTTACTACATGTTACTGTGACGGAAGCAGTTAGGTGGGGTTGATGTTTCTGACACTGTTATTAGACCTAATCTGAGTTTATTTGGGCTTTAAAAGCTGTAGACTACATATAAAGAGAAGGGAAGGGTGGAAGGGATGAAAACAAAGACTTTTATGTATTTAAGTAAAAACAGTAAAATAAAAAAACCCATCAGATTATTGAGGGGGTTACTGTAAGTAATTTAGGTACCTCATTTTTGCTCATATGCTTGTACCTTCCTTTCCTGTAGGTGTATATATCAGCAAGACAAAATATATACGTCAAGGAGAACAATCTCTTGATGGTTTCTATAGAGCGTGGCACCAAGTGGAATATTACAGGTAGAACTGTAGTGCAATGAGTGAGTGAACTGTTTATCTCTCTTAAGTTCTTCAAATCCAGCACTTGATACCACAAACATCAATTATTCTGTAAAACTCCATGGAACTCCTACAGTATGTAAAGCAGTTTTTGAGATGAGGTTTTAAGAAATAAGCTACTTACGGCGATTAGAGATGGTTGTAGAAACACACTTCACCCTCACCACTTGGACCATTTTATGTGGATAAAATTTAAACAGTAACAGCAGTAATACCTGCAGATTCCTTTCCCCTACTCACTTCTGCTTTCCATTTCTGATATGATAATTGTTTTCAGCAACGGGAAAACAAGTGATAATATAAGAATTGTCTTTTAACTTATTTGTAACCAATTGTAAACAGTCAAGAAGCTGGGCTTTCTCAACTTGCTGTAAATACCTTACCATTGTTTCCTCAGCCTGTTTTGCTGCTGTTCTTTGTCTTACCCTTGTCAGCGTTTGTTGTTCTGTTCTGCTCTCCTTTCTGGGGCTTCATCTGTAGCCTGACAAACACCCACAGAGAATCTGAGTACAGTAAAAATTGGGCAGATCCCAGAGTCTGAAAAAACCCACATGGCATTGTCCATTCTCTACTGATACTGTAATTAAGATTTTGTTGCATTTGTCTCAGTTTATGCCAAGAATGGGGAAACTTCCTTGAGGTCAGTTTTGATTCCAGAGTAGCCTTCTTGCTTTGATTAGAGGTGACAAAATTTCTGAACTTCTACCTTCTTTCATAACTCTTTGTAACTTGATCTTTAAATCTTCAAATCTCTCTTACTTCTGTTATATGTGTTACACTTATGTGTAAAGAAATGTGTTTTCAAATCTTATTGCCTGTTAAGTTATGTATCCTTCTGGAAAACATCCCATGATTAAAAGAAAAACTGAAAAAAAGACAAGGGAAAAACCCAAACCAACACTGGAGAAGTAGTATATGTTTTCTAGGTTTATATTGTATAATTATATTTTTGCAGGTATTTGAGGTTCTTTCCAGATGGTCAAGTTATGATGCTAACAACCCCTGAAGACCCTCAGTCTATAGTTCCTCGCTTACGAACTAAAAATACAAGGTTAGCGTAATAAAATATTTCACTCTACCATTTTTCTTCTTGATTTTACCTGGTAATTTCTATTTATTTTTGTCTCAAATTGTAGATCCTGCCTTAGCAAAACAAGAGTGAAAATACAGTGGTATTTATGTTGTATTACTGATGTTTATAGTTCTCGTCTGAGAATGCAAAAAAATTGGTTTTGACATTGTAATTAGATTTCCTTTGCAGGTAATGGAATTTTAAACTCTGAAAGGAAGTAGATGGAAGAAAACATGTTGTTAGCTTGGTGGATGTAGAATCCTTTTAAAGATAATATTTTGTTACTGGCTGCTATCTCACACACTTTCTTCCCTGAAGAAAAGTGAAGATTTTGGTGGGATATGATTAAGTTATTGCTGCTTTTTTTTTTTCTTTTTGTAATGTTTGCACAAAACTGTTTAAAATGTAGAAGGTAATTTGTGACTTCAGAACAGGTTTGAGGTGTTCATCAGAAGTCTGAAAATACTTAGCAACAGGCTATGTAGAACTGACCAATGTACGTTTACTGTCCTGTCTGGGAAAACTAAAAGCAACCTTCCAAAATGGTATCATTATTTTGTATCATCAGCGAGCCTGGTACTTTTGCTAAATGAAGATGCAGTCAGTTATCTTTTCATTGCTGATATTTATATTGTAAGTAAATCACTCTTCAGAGACAAAGAACATTTTTATGCCCTTGACACTATCCTCCTCTTAACCTTCCAGAACGGATGCCATCTTGCTTGGCCATTATCGCCTTTCCCAAGAAACAGACAATCAAACCAAAGTATTTGCTGTAATAATGAAGAAAAAGGATGAGGTAGGTAGCCAAATAAAATAGAGGAAAAATAATTTAAGGAGTGGTCTTTTTTTTTTTTTTTCCCCTCAGAATGAATATTCTGGGGCAACTGAAGCTTTGCATTACACCAGAGGATTAAAAACATAATTAAATTTTCTAATGGTTTTAAAGTGATATATAAATAGACATAGCAATTTATCTTATTTCCCAATTTTTATCAAGACACATAAATATCTGCCTCGTGTTTGAGCAACAGTTCTCCCCTTTGTTGCTTTGTGGTGCTGTTAGCTAGTTTGGTAACACTGTGAACAGAGGGAAAGGATGAAGATGTAATTTTCTGAGGTCAGTTTTGACTGCGCTGTTATGTCCCACAGCATTAACTGTAAGAAAGCAGTACTCATTAGTTGAACTCTGAATAATTTGGTCGATTTATTTACATCACAATTTTTTTTAATTAACAAAGTGTCAAGAAAAACTTGGGAAAAGTTAGAAGTGCTACTTTGCTGTAGGTGAGTTTGCATAGTTTGGGTGAGTGCCCTTCATTCCTATCTCTGTGAAAACTTCTTCCATGATTGCCATCTGAACTGATGTGTTTTCAAGGTACACCAGTACTTGCTTTTAAATATGAGAGCTTGACAGTCTATTTTCACAATTACTTAAGCCTCAGAATAAATAGTTGCATAATGTGTTCTTTGTAGGTCCTGATACTTCTTTCCTTTTTGTACAGAAACCAATTGACTACCACAAGTACAGGTATTTCCGCCGTGTTCCTGCACAAGAAACAGATCACAGTTTTCATGTAGGACTGCAACTGTGCTCCAGTGGGCGCCAGAGGTTCAACAAACTTGTCTGGATGCATCATTCTTGTCACATAACTTACAGGTAAGTAAATAGAGAATAAGATCAAAGAAGGTTACTTAAACCTTAGAAACACAGATGACATTAATTTTTCCAGTACCAAGTACAGAAGATGTAAAGACCTACAAGGCTGTAATAAAATGTCTCCAGAACAGTAACTGGTCCTGATTTGATACACAGTAATGAACTTTTAAGGCATCCCAAGATTTTAGTAACTTCTTATAACAGTACAGGAAGTTTCCTAAACAGTAGCACTGCAATATTTTAGCCATTTCCAGGATTTATGCACTGTGTGTTTGAAAAATTCCAGAACTGAATCAAGGTTGAATGAGTGTGGTGCTATTAAGGAGGTGTGGAAAATGTGTTAATTAAGGTATATTTATTTTCCTCTCTGGCTGTGCAAGCTAGAAATACATGGCACACATCACTTAGGAACTGTAAGACTTAGAATCTGTATAATCCAGCAGTGTAAAATAGGAGCATGTGACCAACTCTTCCAGTCACTAGCCAAGCAAGAGCCATGACCACTATTCTTGCACCTGACACTTGAAATTACTGCCAAGTTGTTACTGTCCAGGTGTTTGATGTGGGCATTTTGGGTAGCTTTAGGATTTGTCTTCTAATCTTCTTAATCTCTATATTCACTGTTTTTATAGGGACATAGCTCAGCTACTGAGCTGTAAATATATGAACTCTAGGAAGAAAACTCCTGGTGGTTCCATAAAGAGAGAAAATAAATTTTATGAAAACTAGTATTTTCTTAACTCACAGCATCACAGAATACTAGGGGTTGGAAGGGACCTCCAGAGATTGAGTCCAACCCCTTTGCAAAGCAGGACCGCTTTAGGGAAGATTATAGAGGAATGTGTCCAAGTGGGTTTTGAAGATTTCTGGAGGAGGAGACTCCACGAACTCCCTGGGCAGTCTCTTTCAGTGGTCTGTCACCCTCACAGTAAGGAATTTTTTTCCTCAAGATGGAATTTCCTGTGATTGAGTTTACATCCATTGCCACTTCTCCTATCACTAGTGACAGCATCATAGGCATTATTTATAGCACAGAGCTTTTGTACTGCTTGAGTTCTCCTGTACCTCTCAGTATGAGTGTGTCCTTTTGAAACTAGAATGAAGACAGGTATGAAAACCAGCGAGGAGGACTTGTGGGTTTTGTCAGCATTCTTTTAAAAGTTTTGTAAACTTACCAAATTTTGCTGTCACTCTCAATTCTGAATTTAGGGTTCTGAGCAAGAGGAGTTACAGGGGAGTTTTTGCTTCAGTATTAATATGATGTTGAGTGATGTCCTGTGCTGCTTCAAGTCTCAGAACTAATAAGAATGGAAGGGCAAAGTGCTTTCTTTGATTTTAAAATAGACCTGTGTTCTAGGTAAGGGGATTTGGCCAATGTTCATATGCTTTCAGAACGAGGCAGTAGGAAAGAAATTCAGGTTTGGTGCATATCCTGTACAGCAGAACATGACTGCATTATTGAGGAACTTAAGCAGCAGCTTGTGCCTAGTTAAAATTGTACAATACTCTTTGCAGGTCAACTGGTGAGACAGCTGTTACTTCTTTCGACATTGACAAGATGTACACCCCTCTGTTTTTTGCACGAGTGAAGAGTTTTACTGCATTTTCAGAAAAGCCGCTCTAAGAAACACCTTTTCCTCTCACAAATCTTGCATGAATGAAAGGTTGTAGTTAATGAGCACTTAAGTTATAAATGTGTATATACTTGGAACATTTTAAAAGTCTGGAGAATTTTTTTGAAGGTAGTATGTTTTACTTGATTATGAATGGCTGGGATTTTGTTTTGAGATCAAGCTTATGAATACTGAACACCTTTAATTTGTGACAAGAATTTGATAACAGTTTTTCGTTGTTTGATTTGGTTTGAGTTTTTTTTTTTTTTTTAAAGAGTTTTTATAATTCAGTCTGCTTAAAATGTGAGCCTTCATCTGCCAGGACAGTAGTATATCCAAAAGGAATCATTATAGGAAAATCTCACTGTTTGTGGGAACAGTGTGTGTGGTCTCTGGTGAAGGCTTGAAATGTGAAGGGAAGAAAGTTGTCTTTTATCTGTTAAAAACTGTGTGACTTAAAAGAACTTCAAATAAATGTTTTCTTTAAATTAAACTTCCTCTGTTTGCCTTTAAGATCTGGCATTCTGTCAACATCTACCTTAAGAAAAAGCAATCAAGGGCGAGCTGGCATGAAATATAAAATTAACCACAGATGAGCATCGCCACCAATGCAGTGATGTCAGTTGGTTGTAAATGTAGTTTGTATCTTCGTTAGAAGCTCAGTGGAGCCTACCTTCTTGATAGGATGGGCAGGGAGGGAGAGGGGATAGGGCAGTGAGTTCTCTTGTACTGCGATGAGTTTACAGGGTATGTGGCTGTGCTTGGGAAGTGTCATAGTGCAGTGATAAAATGCTGGTGTGTATGGCTTCGGCTGTTTCTGAATACACAGGTAAGCAGGGCTCACTTGGATGTGACTGTAATGTGTTATAACCTTTCATCTAACCTTGCTGCAGATGCTGTAAACCCTTTGAGCATTTGTTGTACTAAGACAAATTTTGAGGCTGCTGTACATGTTGAGGTGCTGTGTACTGCTAATCATGAAGTGTACCTTGAGGTTTGGTGCAGGTACTGTACGCTGCTTCTCCTACATATATCGCTTGAGGGGGGTGTAGTGCAGGCACTGTAATGCTGCTTATTATATATGTATCTTGGATTCTCAAAGAGCTGAAGCTTTTTAGTGTAGGGGTTTTTTTAAAGCCATTTTGCATAGTTTGAACATCTCATTTCAAATACTGACCTGGACTTGAGGACTAAAATGTGAAAGCTGTGGAAAGAACTATACTTGCTCAGTAATTTATGAAGTGTATCTTTGCAAGGAGCTACATGATTAACAATGCATCAATAAATCATTATTTTAAACATGCAATCCCTTGGAATTCCTTTTATTTCCTTAGACTTAAAGATCATTAATTAAGACTTACCATGCATAAGCTACATGCTAGGCAAGACTGACACAGTTCACCTCCTAAGACGTTTTATTGTACTGACAAATGACAGGTTGCTGAGAAATGTAGAGAAGCTTTCAGGTACATGAGTTCTGAATAATGATCTGTGTTTCTGAAACTTTGTGCTTTTTCTAGGTAGTCTTAAAGGTTCAGCCTGCAGCCCTTTGGCCTATGTCCTTAGACTGCTTTTGCACTATTACTTCATACAACAGAATGTTTAATAAGGAGTATGTTATGCTTTTGTTGCTGAGGAGAAAAACAGCTGTTCAGAGCATAACTTTATTATTTTCAAATATTGGCAAGTTTGTTCCTTACCTGCACTTCTGTTAAGGGTGAAAGACCCAATTCTGCTTGTTGAGAAATGTAAACAAAAATTGTCACAAGAGTCAGAAGATGATACCTATTATTTGCTTTAGTTTTGTTCAGTAGCCAAGTTTGGTTTATAGAAGAGTCTTTTAGTTCAAACTTCTTTTCATACAAGACTTGCTGCTTCTGAGCCAGTTTTTTTTTTTTTTCTTACCTTGACCATGTTTGAAATACACTCTGAATGTAAAGGACGAGCTAGCTAATGTCCCGTTAGAAATGGAGACATCGATTCAACAGAAGTCTCAGGCAATTACTATTTTAAGATTATATGAGATACTCCATCAAGAAAGCCTTCTGTCTGTGAGGCTGAGCTGTAGTGGGTAGGCTTGTTACTCTGCATTTAGCAATACAAGAAAGTCAAGATAGTTTGTGTTTTGAAATGGTTTATCGGGAAGGTTCTAGTATTGCTGTCTCTTCACATGCAGCTGTTAAAATAGTACTTGTTTCAGAAAAGAAATGAATGACTAGATACTCTTCTTTCTAAATACTGATTTTCAGTAGTCCAGGGCTTTATTTGCTAGAGGTTCTGCGCTCTTATGACTTGGTTTTATTGTCCTTTTAATTAGCATAGAAAGACTAGTTTACTGCTGGAAATTGTCCTTTATATTAGTAACTTGAATAAAAGGTGAAGGTATACACCTGTGCAGTCTTTCCTGAAAGTTTTGGTGTGAGTTTAGAAAAGTTCACCAATAAAAATGGAAGGAGAGCTACAAAAGGTGACAGAAATGTGATTCTCAGAGCCATAGATCTCTTATACATTGGATTAAAGACAGAAGAGTGGACACTTCTGAGAAGATGCTCAGATGATGAAATGTTACACTGATCTGAGTCAGTCTAATCAGCACCAGTTAAACTTCCCATGTGCAATGCTGTGCTGTAGATGGGGGGAGAAAGTAGAGGCGGTGGAATTCAGCACTTTGAGCAAAGGACCAGCACTAGACACTTTTCATCTGCTAAGTTCAGCTGCTGATTCACTTGGTAATCGTGACCTAAGCCGTTCAGAATTTCAAAAATGTGGTGTTTACAAAAGGATTTTTGTTTAAAGAAAGAAAACAATAGAGTCTGTTTTGATTTTTTTGATCCAAGAAAATTCCCCCCAGAATGTGTGCTGGTGTATTTGAAAGCTTTTGGCAATTTCTGGGTTGATGAAAAGCTCAACATGAGCCTGCAGTGTGCTCATGCAGCCCAGACAGCAACCAAGTCCTGATCTGCATCAAGAGCAGCGTTGCCAGCAGGGCAAGGGAGGGGATTCTGCCCCTTTACTCTGCTCTCGTCAGACCCCACCTGGAGTACTGTGTACAGTTCCAGAGCCCTCAGCACAAGAAGGACATGGAAGTGTTGGAGTGGGTCCAGAGGAGGGCCACAAAGATGATGAGAGGGCTGGAGCAGCTCTGCTGAGGACAGGCTGAGAGAGTTTGGACTCTGCTGCCTGGAGAAGAGAAGGCTTTGAGGAGACAAGGGGCCATGGGTATAAACTGGCAGAGGGGAGATTTAGACTGGATGTTAGGAGGAAGTTCTTTACAGTGAGGGTGGTGAGACACTGGCACAGGTTGCCCAGGGAGGTTGTGAATGCTCCCTCCCTGGAGGTGTTCAAGGCCAGGTTGGATGAGGCCTTGAATGAGCTGTACTAGTGGGAGGTGTCCCTGCCTATGGCAGGGGGTTGGAACTAGATGATCCTTGAGGTCCCTTCCAACCTTACCATTCTATGATTCTATGATTTTTAAGATCTCATGTAGCTGTGCTAAATATAAAGGCACATCACAAGAAAGAGCAGCTGGTAATACTCAGAACAGCCAGATACTGTCAGCTCCTAGAACAGCATCTTAAATCTCTTTCAAACCTGATCTTAGGCATTGCTTTTTCCAGTTCCTTCTTGATGCAAGGTGACATGGTGATTCCTGAAGTTAGGCTGTAGCACCTGCAACACTGTGGGCCCCTCTGTGCCATCTCTGTGGAAACTGTGGATTTTCTCCTGAAAGTAGGCCAAGTCTTCTGCTGTCTGTAGACTACAGCAAAGCTCTGGTTTGCAAACTAACTTTCACAATTTTGGAACATTGCCCAGGGAGGTTGTGGATGCTCTCTCCCTGGAGGTGTTCAAGGCCAGGGTGGACGAGACTTTGAGTAACCTGTACTAGTGGGAGGTGTCCCTGCCTATGGCAGGGGATTGGAACTAGATGATCCTTGAGGTCCCTTCCAACCTTACCATTCTATGATTCTAATGTCAGAATAGGTGAACCGTGGAGATGCTTTTCTGTTTTGTCTTTTCTGCTATCCAAGATGAGGAAAAAAAAAAAAATCTATACATTTCCCAAACAGTTTGAATTTAGAAATCATTATTACATATATTATTTAGTATTAATAGCACCTGTAAGAAAACCAAAGACTTCCATTTGATAGTCACTTAGTCTGGATTCAGGTTTGTCCTTTATGCTAAAACTAGCAACTGTCTTAGTAAAATGACCTGCACAATCGTTTGCTTAAAAGGAACAGTTAGTGCTTTGCTTTATCTGTGTTTTGTCAAGAAGATAGTTCTTGAGTCCTAAACTAATTATTAAAGATACAAGTCCTAGATGATATTGGCTGAAATAAAAGATTTGGAAGAGAGACTGGAGTCTTATTGAATGGAACTTTCTGGGGTATATAGATGTGGCATCCTCCCCGCTAAAGCTGCTTTCATCTCTAGTAGCATAGCCTATTTGTAAGGGTCCAGATGCACCACACTGACACACATTTGTCATTCAAGGCAGTAGGAACACATTCAGAGTATGAATAAAAAGAAAAGTCAAGAAAAGTCATGTCAAGACAGTGTTCCTACATCTTTTGGGATTGACAACCTCACTAGCTTGCCAGCTGCAGGTATTCTGACGTCTTTTGAAGATGACTGTAGCATGTTCATTAATTTAGCCTCAGAATGCTCTGCAAGAAGGAACTGGATATGATGCAGAGCTAAGGAAAGTAGGACTAGTAAATCTTGTAAAATTAAGTTATTTTAATATGGAAAGCCAAGATGTAAAGGCATTTTTTCCATGTTTAACTTCTAAAAGAATTTTTTCCCTTTAAAAAGACACAAGGACTGTGATCCCTACATGTTTCCATGCTAAATTTACACCTGAAGAAAATTTCTTTTTGTTGTTTCTTCTTCCATAAATGGTAAGAGATGGCTAAAGTTGCTAAAATAGAAGTCCTGCCTGGTCTAGTCTGCAAATTGATTTTGAATTTTTTTGTTTTACTTTTTTCCCAAAGGAGTTTGCGTTATTTTTTATTTTTTTAAAAAAAACTTTTTTTCCCTCCTCCAAATTGTCACAGCTCCTGCAGGTTCTTGCCGCTAAGAAATGAAAAACAGTTTTGGGATGTGGTTTCCTGATGCGTGTTTACTTGTACCAGTGCAGAATGTTGCTGTTCTGCCACTAGGTGGCATGCCACAGTTTCAAATTTTCTTTCTTACTTAAACTGTAAGCAAATATTTTTTTTCTTTATAACATATTTAAAATTTCAGATCATTCCAGGGAAAACAGAAAATTCAGCAAGCAGTAGTTTAGTGTGATATTTAGCCTGGTTAGTTCCTTAAATTTCTGCACCAGGAAGATGTCCACAATAACAAAACTGATATATACAGAAAGGCCAAGTTCTTCAAAGGGATTTTAAGTATCTGAATCTGAGTGGAACCTTCAGTCCTGAGTTTGCTTCCCATACTTTAGTAAGATGGTATCCAAAGGGGATCTGTCCTTGTATGCCAAAGGATGATGTACTGACAAAACCTGGGTCTTAACCACTGCCACTTGAAGAGCATCTGTTCCAAAAGTGGCAGTCATTGTTTCAGTCCTTGCCTTACTCTGAACTTTTCTGTTCAGAGTTTGGTAGGGCAAAGTTGTTGTCAATAATCAGGGCCAGGCAGTCATGCTTTCAGGAGGTTTGGTCCTGTCCCGGACTATGTAAAATGAATGTTCCAATAAGGAAGGCTGAATGGCTCCCCAGAAACCCTATAAAAGTGGTAAACCTGTATATGAGTGGAGTACTTCAGGCAACTGGGTTGGAGAGGTGAACCCATGAGCTGGAGATGTGTTACCTTCTGTGAAGGTCTCCCCTGGACTTTGCTGCTGCATTGCCTGATGTCTTTGGGAATCAAAAAGAGCGATATTTTCTCTCATTTTTGAGAGGATACTGCAGATGTCTGTCACTGCAAGGGGAGTTCAGAACACTTCTTACACTGCTAGTAATTTAGTTTAACTATAGTACTTCACACCTTCATATTATTAACCTGGGCTGGCCTTTTCACCTCTTTCTCCTTTTTCTCCTCTTTTCCCTAAAGCCCAGTGTCCCAGCCTCCTGGCTTGAGCTGTGGTCACACAAACAGCTGACTTTGCTTTTAAAGACAACTATGGGAGCAGACAGCCCAAGCCTGGTGAGGAATGGGATTCAGTGACTTTAGCGTAGAGGAAAAGGCACAAATCTCTTCATATTATAAAAAGAAATCTGGTAATACTCAGTTATAATCAGTTTTCATTAAAAGTATACATATCAGGGGGGTTAGGGGTTTTGGTTTTTTTTCCCCTAGCTGAATTTTCTCAATGGCTGTGGCATTTTCTCCAAGAGAAGAGGTGTTGGAGATCATAACATAGACAGAGCACAATCTTTTGCCTCCATGTCTGACACAATGTGCAGAATGAAAATGCTTGGTTGTGGGTTACCTGATGTCTGTACCCACACCTGTGGTGCTGTCTCTGTACCTACTGGGGATTGCTGACGTGTGCTCTGTAACTTGCATGTACAGAATGGGACAGCTGCACTAGGAGGTGCTTAGTGGAAACTATGTTTAAGGTAAACGTAATTGTTTTTCTGTAGGACAGCCAAATCATTCCCTGTACGTATTAGTATAGGTGTGGGTATCATCAACCTGACTGTTCCTCAAAAGCTTTATCATTTTCTCTTTATAGTAAGCAACATCAACTAACAACTTGTTTCAACTGAATCTTGCTTCCCACATCTCATTGATTTTTGGAGGATTTGAGAGGGATACAGGAGAAAGAGATTGTTGCTATTATACAACCTTGAAGAAGACCTTTGACATTCAGGCTACTTCCCACAACTCCTGTACCTTGATTTCAGTAAAAATCAATGAAAAGGTCTATAATTTATTTTGGATGATGTAACATCTGCCTTAAATGACAAATGTGAATATAGTGGGCTGGCTTAGAGCTGCCTGGAAATTTAATCACATGGAGAAGAAAATATTGAGTATCCCTAAACTCACCTTGAGTACACCTATTAGTAATTGACAGTGTCTAGACTGATGGCGATCTGGAAACTAAAGTCTGGGAAAAATAGACTTACAGATATTAAAGTCAGCTGTATTTCCCAGTGGTAATAAAGTGGGAGGATTGGGGTGGGGGATTAGCTGTTAGCAGCTGACAAAATAGTTTGCAGCACTTTTGTTTGGAACCTGCTCCCTCTTTAAGAAGTGCACCTTTTGAAACATTCTGTGTAAAAACCTACCCAAGTCTGCAGAACCTGAAAAACTGCTACAAAAGTAACCTGATGATAAGATGAATGTTTGTCTGGGTATGTGCAATGCCATGAATCAGGTTTTTGTTTTGTTTTTTTTTTTTCTTTCCTCCTGAAGGATTTTGCTTTAGAATCTTTTATGGGTCCAAAATCTTATAGTTCAGCATGTGGTTACTGTTGTCCACAGGAATTAAAAAATAATGATGGGTGCACTGCTGATCAGCTGATGATCACTGGGTTTCAGTGCAGCAGCATTCCTCATCATCTTACACTAAAACTGCATTTCTGCTTCTCACCAGTCCTGGAAGATGGTTTGCTATAGAACAATTGTAACCTAAACAAAATTTAAACTTAGAATCATTTTAATTAGAACAGACCTTTAGGATCACCAACTCTGACTGTTAACCAAATACTCCTGAGTCATCACTAAACAATGTCCCTAAGCACCACATTTACACCACATATAAAGAGAGAAAAGGTTACTATTATCCCAGTTTGACTATAAAACTTGAGTTAAAGTTTTGCAGAAGAAGAGGAGAACCAGTTGCTGTGTCCTCCTTCAGTGTAGTTCACTATGTCCTGCTGTAGTGCTTCTGGACTACTAAATTACAGAGGTGTAAAGAGTGATGAAAAGTTGAAAATCCAGAGAGAAGTAGGAATCTGCAAGTTTTTTGGGTGCCCCATTTTCTAGAAATGTGCAGAGCATGTCCACTGTTTTGGAGTTGGAGAGCATTTCTATGGCTAAAAGCAGGGTGGTTGAAGCATGGTGACACACTTGCCCTGGGGATGGAGCAGCTGTGCAGTTGTGGGAACAGCTCAAATGGTGGGGCTCACTCTCTTGCTGTGCTTGAGTCTGGGCCTTCTTCATAGAACGCTGGCTGACCCATCTCCTGGGCATTGGCTATGTTTTCATCATGAGGCATTTGGGGTTCAGGATGGAGAACTTGGCCAGCCAGTTCCACACTACCCACATTTCACATGAAAGTGTTCTTGGCCTGCACAAAGATGAGTGTGAGCTTAAAGTTTTCTCTCATTTTGTCCTGAAGCTTCCTTGCTGCCCAGGCCTAGGAGCAACCTTAATTCCTTGAATGGGCAAGAGCCAGGCAGAGAGAAAGACATGTTCCCAAACCAGAGGAAAACTCAGGCTGTGGCTGCATGGATGAGCCTATCATGTGTAGGAACTGAGCTCTGTGGAGGTACTTCCAAGATCCCACAAGTCTGCGTCTCCTAAATACATGCAGCCACCCTGCACAGTTAAAGGTTGCACAGCACTTTTACTCCCTTGATACAAACTGCATTTATCAACAGAACTAGGATGGGACAACAGCTAGTAACATCACAGAGATTAAGAGACTATTTTAATTTTTAAAAAAGACTTAATTTATGGCTTACCTGGGTAATAACAACAATGTGCAGCAGCAAATATGCCTGTGTTCCCCTTACCCTCCATGAACCAACATCAAAGCCTGCCTGGATTCCAAACCCTATGACTGCTGCAGGTTGATTTCTAGTCAGTTCCCTAAGGAAATGAAATATTAAGAAGTCATCTTGCCAACCTGACACTTTTCACTGTTGACTTTTGAATCTACTGACCAATATCCAACCAATTTGTTGTGTTACTCTCTTACTGAATCTGAAAATTCAATTATACCAAGTTCCGATGGGTTTGATGGAAGTAGGTGATGTGTGGAAAGAGACACTGCTAGTATGAGGCCTTGAGTAACCTGTGCTAGTGGGAGGTGTCCCTGCCTATGGCAGGGGGTTGGAACTAGATGATCCTTGAGGTCCCTTCCAACCTTACCATTCTATGATTCTATGATTCTATCTCCATGAAGGGAAAGCCTGCCATGGTGTCTATATGCAGTTTTTTTTATCATTTGAGATTATCTTTGCAATTATTTTTTATACTGTCCCATTATTAGACCCCAGAGAATTCATAAGGGAGATTAGCAGAGGAAGTCAAACCGCCACAATTTCTACCATGTAAGACTATGGTTTTAATCAAGTAAGCAGAAGTTCTGAAAGAAGTTTTAAAGTTAATTTAACCTCCAAGAGTAAGTGTGGAAAAATGTAAATCCAGGAGGGAGGGAGGAGGCTCTCTTGAGTTCAGGATATATTCCCAGGATGAAGAAGGGATCAAGCTTGGAGGAAAGTAACCATACGCTGGCTGACGAGGTGTGAGTGGCCAAGAAAAAACCTACTTGACAGTGTTAAAAGAATCTGCTTGGAAAAACCTTAAGCCTCTTACTGCGTAGTGAATATTTCTTCTCTTACTGGAATAGGTCTACTGAAAGACCAACCATTTAAAAATACTGAAGCACTCTCTTGGTACTCAGGAGGGACCTTGTGAGAAAGCCTTAGTTTCGCAGCAAAGAGCAAATGACATGCTCTATCACGGGGTTGGGTGAGGTCAGGGAACACAGAAGGACAACCTGCTGAGGAGCTGAGTGCTGTCTGTTGAGAGCAAGATGCCTCATCTCTGCACTATGGAGTCTTCAGCCTCACCAAGCTGCCACAGAGCAGTGCTCTCATTCTCCTGCAGCCAGGGCTGGCAGCCAGCACTGTGGGAGCTTGCAGCTACACTACATGAAGGCCACAGACAAGTTTTTGAGTGGGCTTTTTATGCAAAACATAGTCAGAGTTTAATCAGGCTGAAGTTAAACCCTTCTTCCTTACCTGTGACAGTACTGCTGTGTGTAAAGAAGTGAACAGTGAACATGGTAATCTAGCAAACCTCTTCTGCTCAGAAGAGCTCCACAAGACACTGGGAGAGAGCAGCTGAACTGCACATGAGATAGCATCTCTGAAGGAGCATTCTCTGGAAGTTTTTGAGAGGAGGCTGGTGTGTTTAGTATGATTGCAATGAAGTACTCATTGAGTTCTTTGTCTGCTCCAGTGAAACTAAAGCTTGTCAAGTCACACCAGAAGCCTGTTAAATCAGCTGTACAACTATTATTAACTAATGAGTCATAAAATAAAAATAAAACTAGAACATACCTTGAGTTGGAGGGGAAAGCTTCCCTCTGATCATTCCTAGTGGTGAGTTCTCCTGTTGGCCAGAAAGAGTGAAGAGCAGGTTGCTGATAGCCTGCTGAGGGATGATTCTTCAGGTGAACAGTGATCTACTGCTCCCCATAACTTTGTTGGCATGATGGTGGTCTGCACAAGCAAGCCTATTCTCTGCCATGAGTCCCTCAACCGCAGGGAGCAGCCATATCTGCTATACTGGCAGAGGCTTTCCTCTGGATCACTGTCTCCGAGCACCAAGTGCCCCAAGACAAAGCAACCCATCCTTGGGCTGCACAGGTGGGAGAGGGAAAGAAAGAAGCAGCCCCTTAATGCAGACAGCACACACCTGCTCAAACAAGGCTAGTGCTTTCCCTAACCCGGCTGAACAAAGAGGAACAGTTTCAGATTTTAATTTCTCCCAGAGTGGCTTTTGGCAGGTAAATGAGGCCTCTGGGAAGTTCAGTCCCTCTTGGTGGAGTGATTGAGTGCATAAAAGTGTTGTGAGGTCAAAGCAGGATTATGGTATGGCCTGAAGTTTTCTCCATAGCACATGCAAAAGCCAGTAAGGAGCCGTGACTCCAGTGGAGTAAATGAGCAAGACATAACCTACTTTTCATGCTGATTTATTTTGGCCAGGGTATCTTTGTTTCTTCTGTGTTTCACCCGCCCCAAAGCCAGACAATCATTTAATGTATTTTGTTGTGTGTCCTGCCTTCCTCCTGCCCCTAGAATTTCCTCTGAGTGTGAGAGTCATTTGGGCTCCAATCATGCCATTTACATGTGCTACCTTGTCCTACTATTCCCAGCCTCTTTGCAGGGAATGAGAGAGGTCTGGGGGCAATGAATGTGAACTACCCCTTCACTCTGCTGAAATGTACTGCTACTTTTGCTGTCAGCTTGGAGGGCCCTGCCTGCAGGGCCATTGGAGTCTGGGCTGAAGATCATGGCTACCTCCTGTCTCTGCTGTGACTTGAGCAGAGGAATCTGGATATTTGACAAACAGCTTTTCACAACACCCGGTATTCACACTGTCCACAAACACTAGATTCATCACAGCTGTTCACGTGGCAGTCACTGCTCATTGCTGCAGCTTCCCGAGTCCAGTGCAAGGTTGGGACGCCGCCAGCTCACCTTGCTACCCGCAGGTGCCAGGGGAGAGGCTGCAGACGTGGAAAGTAGCATGTTATTGCCCCTCTACACCTCACCTAACATCTAGGGTAGGAGAAGGCCCCATGAGGCAGTCCCCACCATGTTCTGGTATGGACATTCTGCTGGGGACAAAGGGGTGAGGAATATAATCCTGGCACTGGCATTTGTTATCTCCTTTAGAAGCAGAAAGAGCTGGATGCCTTGTTGCTATATGGCTTAACAGTTTCCACCAGGCAAAAAAACCAATGAGCAAATAGAACACTCCGGTGCTGTGGGTTGTATTATTTATGGTGATCTCTCTTCAGAAGAGCAAATAGATTTGGCAGCCCTTAGTAAACAGGGCTTAACCCGTGTCCCTGATGATACAATTGCCAAATGATGTGAAATTTGAATCTTGACATAACTGATTTGGAGAAAATAAAAACACTCAGAATTCTGAGACAAGTCCTCCAAGGCAGTTTTGCTTCCTCAGTTACTAATTTGAAACAGAAGGAGTGAGGTCAGAGAGAAAAGCTGACCAACGATGTTCCTGGCTTTCCCTGTCCTCTGCAGAGACAACTGCTGCAGAGCAAGTGCAGGGATTTCTTCCAAAGAGTTACTCCTTAAATATTGAGGCCAGTGCTTTGAGAACCAAGACCTTGGGAAAGCAACCAGTGTAGACCATGCATGCCATGTAGGGATATTTATGTAAGCTTTGGCAGTAGCTACAGCCACTTGAAGCACTGATAAACCAGAACAAAACATTTAGCCTGTGTAATCATCCGCATCCTTGACCTCCTTGCATCTCTGCTGCCTTATTAGTATTTTACTACAGCTATGTCTTGCAGAAAACTATTTTTTTGCAGCAGAGAGTAAGGTTACAGAGTTATCTATGGGTGGATCCTCATATATCAGCTAATATTTCTTAATGAAGCTCCACCCTTTGCTGAATTAGTTCAGTGTTCAGTGTATTTTTTTAACTGTGCATGATGACGCATCTAGTGTCATTTTCCACCTCTGATTCTTATCACAGCCCAGTTGGGAAGAATACCTTTAAGCTGGTTAAAAGAGGCTTAATGCAGTGACAAACATACATTTCTTTGCACATATCCCATACACATTGCAAAAAGTCATTTTTGCGTTAAGTCAGAGCTGGGGCTGGCATCTTCATACTGTGAGACAAATGGATATAAATCTGGCACTATATTGCCTCACCATGCTGATTGTGCCCAAAGTGGAGGGAGTTGCTGCCAGCACAGAAGTCACTGCAAGAACACAGAAAGGTCAAACTGACCCTGGCAGCTAGTAAATCTGGAAAGCCTTTCTGCGTGTAAACTTAGAAAAACAATGAAGTCTTAGTTTCCTCCCTTTTAAATAGGAATAAGCTGTCCTTCTTGAGCCTGAAATGTATTCCTCTCAGAAACATACTGGGTGTGATGAATGCTGCCTGAACAAGGGTTGGGGGTCCTTCTAAACTGTGAGGCAGTGCACAAGATCATGAGCACAGGATCTCTGACAAGGCATGGCCCTGCTATGGCAGATAGCTCCTGTGTGGAGCTGTGCTCATGGAAATGGATTTCATTTTGGAAACTTTGGTTCAGATTTAAAGGCATACCAACAAAAAGCTTCCTGCTTCTCAGGCAGGAAGACAGTTTTGGTAGCAATTGTCTTTTAGAGAGCTGTGGTGGTAATAGTCCATTAGGAAGCCTGTGAAGCTCAGTAAGTGGACACTATTCACCCTCAAAGACTTGAAGAAATGCTTGGTCTGAATGAAAGAAAATCAGACATCAGAGAAAACCTACTAATAGTTGGGATTGAAATGGTGAAGCCATATCAAATTGGTTATCAAATCCCCTTTACTGGAAGCTTTTAAAAACAGAGGAAGGTGTTAGTGGGTGTAAAGGGAAGAGCTGGTACTTCAGAAACAATGTCTGAGGAACCTCCCAGACATGTATAATACCATTGCTGAAAGGTGATGATGGCAGTGGTGCAATGGAGAAGTCAGAAATTCAAAAGAGAGGGAAGATGAGACCGAGCAGGGTGGTAGCAGGTGGGGTCCATGCCCTGCACAGCCCTTAGCTTGTGCGACCAGTTTGACATGCATAGAGGAATCTTAGCTTTGGGACATGAAGCCTGTCCCTTATCCTGAAGCACAACTGCTTATGGTTCCTACTGATTTTTCTGGAGGTTGTTGATGAAAATTTCCTTCAAGTTACGGATCCAAAGAATCATCATAGACCACATAAAGTGTGGCATTAATGTGGGAGCAACTCACAGACTAAACAGAAGTTTGGTGAACTTCACATACAACAGTGGACTGCCATTTTGTGATCTACACTTAGCTTTTTTCCCCACATAAAACAAATCACTACACATCCTGTTTCCCAAATTGCAATAAACATTTTGAAACACTCTAAAACCGTAACTTGTTCTTGTCTCATAAATGTCTCTGAACTGCACCCTTCACTAATATATTTCAAAGTATTTATTAAAAAGCAGAAATGTCAAAAGATGAAAACAAGTTAAATAAAAGACCAATTATAAGACCATAGCTGTTTGACAGACACAAGAAACACCACAGTCTGAGGTACTGTGAAGTTTTTATTGCCATTAGTTTCATAATATTGTCCTTCCAGAGTCATCCCAATAAAAGGTTTATTTTGCCTCAGACCACTGGGACACAGCTTGTTTTGCAGGCAAGGCAGGGCATGGGTAGAACTACCAGGTGGGCAGCCTTGAAGCTGAAGTTCTCCACCTTTGTGGTGGTTAAAGAACCCAGCTATGAAATGTGTTGCACACTCGACATCCCTCAGCTCTTCCTTGGTGACTTGGCAGTGGGGATGTGTGTAAATGCCTTCCTCTGCAGGTGAGGACTAGAGGTCCTTGAAAGCCAGTCCAAAGAAGAGCAGAGTCTAATTACACGGAAAAGTCATTCTGGTTCTGCAGCATGAGAAAGGCTTGGAAGTGCTAGAAAAGGTCCAGAGGAGAGCCATAAAGATGTTCAGGGGCCTGGAACAGCTCTCTCATGAAGAAAGGCTAAGAAGGAGTCTTATAAGAAAGACAGAAACTTCTTACCACTTCTTACGGTGATAGGACAAGGGGCAATGGTTTTAATATGAGAGAGGGTAGGTTTAAATCGGACTTGAGGAAAAACAGGTAAGACACTGGTATAGGTTGCCCAGAGAATCTTCATCTCTGGTCTTGCTCAAGGTGAGGTTGGATAGGACTTTGAAAAATCTAATCTAGTGAAGGATGTCCCCATCCATGGCAGTGGGGTTGGTGTAGGTGGTTTTTGAAGGTCCACTCCAGTCCAAAACATTTTGTGATGATTCTATAACAACACATTTGCAGGACTAGTGCAGGAAAGAGACTTGGATCACTACCTGAAGAAGCTGGGAGAGGGTAGAGAATTACACATGACAGTTGTGGTCCTTGAGGTCATCTGTTTGCACCTTCCACAGTCCTACAGCATTGAGCAAACTACCAAGGAGGACTGAAATGATACCAAACCAGAATAGTAGTTAAGTAGTCTGTAAGAAGAGCTGGTATCTTTTATTAGATCAATGAAATAGTGGGGAGAAATATACCAGTTAAAACCCCCAAAAGTACAACGACATGTTTTCAGGTGTGAAACCCTCTCTTGAGTCTTGTGGGAGCTAAAGAGGGAACTGGTGTGGCAGTACTTTCACATCTGCCTTTCAGCAGTGGCAGAGAATTAGGCTTATTGTCAGAGGAAGGGAAAAGAGGACATTTAAACTTGGTCACCGTAATGGGTACAGGCTGAAAAACATGTCATCACTGCAGAAGTTGAAACCCACACAGTACCCTCCCTCATCCCTATCTCCATGGCTTCCTCTTGGTGGTAAGAGCTGGTGCTGGTGTTGTGCCCCATTCACTGCAGGGCAGAGACCTCCCTGAAGTGCAGCATATGGTGGCAGAGGGAGAGAGCTTCCACTGTAGGCCAGTGGGGATTTCTCCTCACAGGGCTCAGCCTCCAAAGGGCCAGCATTAAGCCTGAAGGGGTCATGGCCACCCTTTGTTGTGGGGATGATGTGCTGGGTGCTGGGGTGGGCACAGTGCTGGGAGGAAGGGGCTGTGCAGGGACTATCGATGGTAGGACTGCTCCAAGATCTCCCAGTGTTGGAGGTCCTTCCAAGGGCAGGGCTCCTGCTCCAGACTGGCACCTCTCTGGAACAATCATCCTCCCCAGCCACCCTCGGGTATGGTGGCTGCTCAGAGCAGTTTCCCAGCATCGGTTCTTGTAAAGTTTTTCTTAAATGTCTCTTAAAATCAGCAGGCAGCATGTAAGGGTCTGGCTTGGAAAGCAGCCGAGGCAAAGCCTCCTGTGTGGGCACTGCACCTGTCAGAGACTTGAGAAAGCAGGACGTGGTTTAGTTACAGTTGAGCAACGTGAGCAGCATGAAATAGAAACATCATGAATGCATTCAGTTAATACAGGTAACAAGTCAGGCATCACAGCAGAGCCTCCTGGTAAGGTAGTGCCAATGGGCTTTGGGGGCAAACCAAGCAGGGCCCCCAGGTCATAGTTTTGGATTTATTTTTGCTAATTTTTGTCCAAAGCCTCTGAAAGAATTGTTAGACCTTGCATTCACAGACCTCGGGGTCCACTGCCAGCAGATACTGAAGAAGCACCTGTAAATGAAGTTATGCTAACACATTCAACACCACAGATTATTAGGTTTTTGTACCTATGGAGTCTGGAAAAGCTAACTGATTGTTTTGAAGTGATCTTTTCACTACAATAATATTATCACAGGGCAGCAGAATGCAGGGATGTTAAAAATTTCTCCCATCCACATCTATAACCCAGATAACCTCCACCATGCCTTTAATCATGGATTATTGGCTGATAATAAGAGTTACCTCAATCTCCTGGATTCTTTTGTATCTTGAAGAAGATGGAGAAGAAGCTATTTGTGCTTTTTGGATTGATCTTCTAGCTTCTGCTTCTAGTTTTGTTTCTGGACGGGGATGGTCATGAGCTCCTTTGGACTTCAGAAAGGAATTATGACTTGTTAAACAACCTTGTTATTAATCTCAAGAGAGCAAAATTTATAGCCCAGGGCAAAACCACACATAGAGCCTGATCTAATGCTTTGTATTCAATAAGACATTTAATGTAAACTCAAGTAACAAACATCTCAGATGAAGTGTGATGGGATAGAAGTTCTCTGAAATCTTAAAATCAGTTCACCACACTCATGTGCGGAAAAGCCTCCCCATGCTAGAGCCCCAGCTGAAGCCACCAGATCTTCTGCACCCTGGCTACAGTGCCTCTGCAGTGACCTCCATTTTTCTCACACCTTAGACTTGTTTAGCAGGACATTTTAACCTGTACATAAGTGAAAAGGTGGAAACAGTTTAGTGGTTATGATACTAGGTTAGAACTACAGCTGCCAGGAATAGTGTCTGTTATTTAAACACTGGCATACACTGTTTTCCAGGTGGAGATTACATGTAGTGCACAGATGGCATTTTCCATAGACAGTCCCCTTGGTACAACCATTTCCTGCTCTTAGAGAGCCTGGTGCTTGTGTGTGGTGCCTAGGAGGAGAAGGTGAGATAACATCACTAGTGTTTCTGACTTTTTGAGAATTCATTGGTTCCTATGCACCTGAGGAAAAATGCTTCAAAAGCCATAGATTTTCATGGAAGGCTAAGTGGCAAATAGACTGTAAAATCATAGTAGCATAGGCTAATTTAGGTTGGAAGGCACCTCTGGAGGTTTAGCTCAACCTCCTGCTTAGAAGGACTAAATTCACAGTTAGTTTTTTAGGACCTTGTCAATTCGTTGTGAAAATTATTCTCCTCAAGTCATTTGACCCTGTTATTTTTAACAACCGTTATTTGTCAGAACAAAAAAAAATACCCTGAATCTTAAAAATTAGTCTTTATATTTAACTTGCCTAATGTAACGTAATTTTATACCAACCTGAAAAAATATGAATTGGCCTTCATGCCTCCAGAAGTTGGTAACTGGGTAACCACCATGGCCTCGGCAGGAAAGGAGCCGCAGGGGCCCATTGCAGTTTGGACAGCATTTCCCTGGAGCAAAGATGACAAGAAATCTTTTCATCAGATGTAAGCAAAAAATCCATACAAAAAGCTTCCTTATTTTCCATTATTAAATATAAATTTCAAGATTTATTTCGGTTATAGCTTTATTATAATCTTACAATTTCTTACCGTGATCAGTTTTAGTTGTGTTTAGTGTTTGGAACATCGTGTGTGTTCTCCTATGATTTTTGTAGGGGACATCATTCAGACCTCAGTGAGTGCTTGAGTAAAACCTTTCTTTAGCCCAAATGTTCATCAGATCCAGAAATCAGTGTGCAGTAGCTCTACTGATCGATCAATAATTGTTCAGAATAATGTTATTAAAAATGTGCGCGTAGCTTGTTCTTTGTTTGCACTGTCTTGCTCTGGTAGCATGACTGTAAGGCCTGTTTTCCAGTCATCATAGCCTGTAAGTAACTACTTTCCTGCAAGACTTGCCTCCTGAGTTACTCTTAGGCCCATGCGATAATGAAGCCAATGCTCAAGGCAGCAGGAATATCATAGCAAGAAGCTGTTACACTGCACAGCTTTATTTGTAGCCTCACTCATGGGCCTGAGAAGGCTGAATCCAATCTCTAATCATCAGAAAGAGATTAAAACAACAACAAAAAGGCAAAACAAAACCCAAACAAAACAAACCAACCAAAGAAAAAATCCCCAGAAAAAAAAGAAAGCAACTTCTGTCCTGAAATTTGAAATATATTGTTCCAAAATTATTTTTATATAATGAATGGCAGCAGGAAGACTGGAAAATCCACAGGGGATCCTCTACTTAAATTCTTTTATGTTGTGTTCGCTTTTGAGCTGCCACATAATGAACATCTGTGTCCATACTCACGCTGTTGTTTTTGCCTAGCTTTGTCACATATAGCTGGTCTTAGGTAGATCTTCCTCCCATCCAGGGTCGAGCAGTCGTTGCTGCACACTACCACCCCGAGGCAGGACTTTTTTAAGATGCGAGAGTTGTGGTTGTTGGTGTTTCTCATCGCCCAGCTGCTATGGTGCCTTTGAGCATTTTTATCCTCTGAGCTATAGATATGTTTTACATAGGAATCTGGCCATTCTTGAAACCAGTCTATCTGTCTGACATCCTGTGGAGAGACCAAAACAAGGTATGTTTTAGACCTGGTCCTCTGCTGAGTGTTCTCTAGCCTGGGTGACTCTAGCACCCAGGTATGTGATACTGGTTGGTAAAAAGAAGCACTGGAGAAGGTAGGAAAAACACAACTCCCCATAGCTCCCTGTGATCCTCGATCAATCAGGAAAAACTGGCCACAAGGTTGTTCTCACTCACCTATGGTGCCAGTTCAGTGCAGGACCTCCCAGGGAGAGAAAGGTGAGGTAACTTGTAGGAAGCAGTCACCAGATGACTAACTTCTATTAGCTTTCATGGCAGAGATTGTGCTGTGTCTTTCAGGCTCTGCACAGCAGTGCTACACTGAATTGTTTGGCTTGATTTGGTTCAGCTTGCTACATAGAACAGCAAATGCTGAAACAGATCAAGAGAAAGTCCACACTTAGGGAATTAGGTCTTTAGTTCTGGACTTTGGTTAGTTTTGGCTTAACTGTCCTGAAAGACTTCCATGGTGATTTTTCTGAAGTCCAAAAAGAAATCTCAGGTCCTGTTCAGGTTTTCTCTTCCACCACACACACAGACCCCAAAACCAAACTAAACCAAACCAAACCAAACAAATCCAAACCAATACAACCAACCAACCAAACATCCCACCCCCCCACC